>PVKU01006981.1:0-94468 GCA_004027475.1 Anoura caudifer | reverse complement strand
TTGCTGCCTCCTTTGTTGAATATTAATTGACCATAGAGAATTGGGTTTATTTCTGGGCTCTCTGTTCTATTCCACTGGTCCATGTTCCTGTTTTTGTGCCAGTACCAGGCTGTTTTGATTACAGTGGCCTTGTAATACAGTCTGGTGTCAGGTATTGTGATCCCTCCTACTTTGCTCTTCTTTCTCAAAATTGCAGCAGGTATTCGAGGTCGTTTATGACTCCATATAAATTTTTGAAGTGTTTGTTCTATATCTGTGAAATATGCCATTGGTAATTTGATAGGTATTGCATTGAATCTGTAAATTGCTTTGGGTAGTATGAACATTTTAATGATGTTAATTCTTCCAATCCACAAACATGGTATACGTTTCCATTTGTTTGTGTCTTCCTTAATTTCTTTCTTCAGTGTTTTGTAGTTTTCTGAGTATAGATCCTTTACTTCCTTGGTTAGGTTTATTCCTAGGTATTTTATTTTTCTTTTTGCTATATCAAATGGGATTTTTTCCTTGACTTCTGCTTCTGCTCTTTCGTTGTTGGTATACAGGAATGCCTTTGATTTCTGAATATTGACTTTGTATCCTGCTGTTTGGCCAAATTCATTTATTAGGTCAAGCAGCTTTTTGGCCAAGTCTATAGGATTTTCTATGTACACTATCATATCATCTGCAAACAATGATAGCTTTGTTTCCTCCTTTCCAATTTGGATGCCTTTTATTTCCTTTTCTTGTCTAATTGCTGTGGCTAAGACTTCCAATACTATATTGAATAGAAGTGGTGAAAGTGGACAACCTTGTCTTGTTCCTGATTTTAGTGGAAAGGATTTTAATTTTTGCCCATTGAATATGATGTTGGCTGTAGGTCTCTCATATATGGCCTTTATTATGTTGAGGAAAGCTCCCTCTATTCCCACTTTGATGAGTGTTTTCATCATAAATGGGTGCTGTACCTTATCAAATGCTTTTTCTGCATCTATTGATATGATCATGTGATTTTTGTCTTTGCTTTTGTTTATGTGATGTATTACGCTTACTGATTTGCGAATGTTGAATCAACCTTGCATCCCTGGGATGAATCCCACTTGGTCATGGTGTATGATCTTTTTAATGTATTGTTGGATGCGGTTTGCCAATATTTTGTTCAGAATTTTAGCATCTGTGTTCATCAGCGATATTGGCCTAAACTTTTCTTTCTTTGTTGTGTCTTTATCTGGTTTGGGGATTAGGATGATGCTGGCTTCATAAAAAGAGTTTGGGAGTTTTCCATGTTCTTGGATTTTTTGGAATAGTCTATGAATGACAGGGGTTAGCTTTTCCTTGAATGCTTTGTAAAATTCTCCTGTGAAACCATCCGGTGCCGGGCTTTTGTGTGTTGGGAGTTTCTTGATTACAGCTTCTATTTCCTCTGCTGTTATTGGTCCGTTCAGGCTTTCTGCTTCTTCCTTGTTGAGTTTTGGGAGATTATATTTTTCTAGACACTTGTCCATTTTACCTAGGTTTTCAAATTTCTTGGCATACAGTTCTTCATAGTAATTTCTTACAATTCTTTGTATTTCTGTGGTGTCAGTTGTAATCTCTCCTCTTTCATTTCTGATTGTGTTTATTTGGGTCCTCTCTCTTTTTTTCTTGATGATCCTGCTTAAAGGCTTGTCAATTTTGTTTACCTTTTCAAAGAACCAGCTCCTGGATTCATTGATCCTTAGGATTGTGCTTTTAATCTTTATGTCATTTAATTCTGCTGTGATCTGGATTATTTCCTTCCTTCTACTTGCTCTGGCCTGTCTTTGTTGTTGTTCCTCATGTTCTTGTAGGTGTAGGGTTAAGTTGTTTGTTTGAAATGTTTCTATCTTTTTTAGGTAGGCCTGTATCACTATGAATTTCCCTCTGAGGACTGCCTTCGCTGTGTCCCTTAAGTTTTGGGTTGTTGTGAGTTCATTTTCATTTGTTTCCAGAAACTTTTTTATTTCTTCCCTAATTTCATTCTTGACCCATTCATTGTTTAATAACATGCTATTCAATCTCCATGATTTTGAGGATTTTGGGTTTTTCCCATCAGGGTTGGTTTCTAGTTTCAGTCCCTTGTGGTCAGAGAAAATGCTTGGTATGATTTCAATTTTCTTGAATTTGTTGAGGCTTGTTTTGTGTCCTATCATGTGGTGTATCTTTGAAAATGTCCATGTGCATTAGAAAAGAATGTGTATTTAGTTTCTTTGGGATGAAGGGCTCTCTATATATCAGTTAATCCCATTTCATCCAGAATGTTGTTCAATGCCACAATATCTTTGTTGATTTTTTCTTTGGAAGATCTGTCCATTTTTGACAATGGGGTGTTAAATCACCTACTATAATTGTATTGCTGTCAATATCTTTCTTGAAGTCCTCTAAGATTTTTTTTTTTATGTATTTAGGTGCTCCTATGTTGGGTGCATATATATTTACAATGTTTATGTCTTCTTGCTGGATTCTTCCCTTGAGTATTATGAAGTGACCTTCTGGTCTCTCTTTATGGCTCGTCTTTTGAAGTCTATTTTGTCTGATATGAATATTGCTACTCCAGCTTTTTTTCCCTGTCCATTTGCTTGGAAAATTTGTTTCTAGTCCTTCACTTTGAGTCTGTGTAGGTCTTTTGTCCTGAGGTGGGTCTCTTGTAGGCAGCATATGTGTGGGTCATGCTTTCTTATCCATTCAGCTATTCTATGCCTTTTGATTGAAGCATTTAACTGATTCATTGCCATTTTCATACCTATGTTCCTCTCTCTCTCTCTCCCTTTTCCCTCCTTTCCTTAAAACAGTCCCTTCAGCATCTCTTGCAGAACTGGTTTGGTAGAGGTGTATTCTTTGAGACTTCTTTTGTCTGGGAAGCTCCTTATTTGGCCTTCTATCTTGATTGAAAGCCTTGCTGGGTAAAGTAGTCATGGTTGCAGGCCTTTGGTTCTCATTACTTGGAATATTTCTTGCCATCCTCTTCCGGCTTGGAGCGTTTCCATTGAGAACTCAGCTGCCAGCCTTATTGGAGCCCCTTTGTACGTTACTTCCTTTTTCTCCCTTGCTGCCTTTAAGATTCTCTCTTTGTCTTGGAATTTTGCCATTTTAATTATGATGTGTCTTGAAGTGGGCCTCTTTGGGTTCCTCTTGATTGGGACTCTCTGTGTTTCCTGGATTTGTGTGACTTTTTCCTCTCATCAAATAAGGGAAGTTTTCCATCCTTACTTTTTCAAATAGGTTTTCTATCCCTTGCTCTTCTTCTCCTCCATCTGGTATTCCTATTATACAGATATTATTACGTTTCATATTGTCTTGCATTTCTCTTAATCCCTCTTCATTCTTTCTGAGCCTCTTTTCCTTTTCTTGCTCTTTCTGGGTGTTTTTTTCTACTTGGTCCTCCAACTCACTAATCCGATCTTCTGCTTTATCAATTCTGCTTTTCATTCCTTCCACTGTGTTCTTCAGTTCAGAAATTGTACTCTTCATTTCCTTTGGCACTTTTTGATAGTTTCTATTCCCTTTTTCATGTTGATATAGTTTGCAGTGAGTTCATTGTAGCTTCCCTGTAGTTTCTGGTAGCTCATTGAGAGCTCATTGAGCTTCCTGACAACCATTGTTTTGAACTCAAAATCTGACAGTTGAGCTGCCTGTTTCATTTAGCATTCTTTCTGGGGCTTCCTCCTTTCCTTTCATTTGGGGATTATTTCTTTGTCTTCCCATTGTTTTTGAGGTTCTTCTTATTAGCCTTAACTTCTTAATTTGATCTGTTCTGGCTCCCTGGGTTTATGGTGTGAACTTCTGTGTTAGAATACCTGTGAAATTCAGTGGTGCTGTCTGCTTCAGGTATCCTAGTGTTCACAGTTTCCACTATCTTATCTGTTGAAATGCCCCCTCCTTGGGATCATCTCTGTTTTTTTCACAGTTCCAGGGTTGGTTTTTTGTTGTTGTTATTTTGTTTTGTTTTTGTCTTCTGGTTTTTCAGTGTCCACTACACTTTTTGATCTCCTGATTTCAAATATGCTGTGTTTCTGATGGCTGTTTGCTCCATTCCGATGTAAATTGGCCAGAATATTCTCCTGCGTGTAAGGGGAAGCAAAATTTGCTCCTTCCTACCGCGCTGCCATCTTGAGACCCCATAAGTTTTTTATTTATTAATTTTTGCACTAGTAAATTAGATTGTTTCCTTAGTTTCTGATACCTCATTACTGCTGTATGAAAGTGCCAATAATTTCTGGATATTAATTTTTTATTCTTTTTCTTTGCCAAATTCATTTATTAGGTCTGGTAGTTTTTTGGTAGAGTCTTTAGGGTTTTCTATGTGTGCTACTATGTCATTTGCAAAAAAAAATGACAGTTTTACTTCTTCCTTTTCAACTTGTATGACTTTTATTTCTTTTTCTTGTCTGATTGCTGTGGCTAGGACTTCTAGTACTATGTTTAATAACAGTGATGTAAACAGACATTCTGTCTTATTCCTGATCTTAAAGGAAACAATTTCAGGTTTTTTAATTGTTTTTCAATTATAGCTGCCCCAATTCCCCCCATTGCTCTCCCCTGCCCCATGCACCCCTCTGCTCCCTCAGTGAATACCTACCCTGTTGTCCATGTCCATGGGTCCTTTATACAGTTCCTTAACTTGACACTTCCCCTTCTTTCCCCTGGTAGCCCCATCTCCCATCCTCTCTGGTAACTGTCAGTTTGTTCTTTATTTCCATGTTTCCATATTTTGCTCATTTGTTATTTTTTTGGGGGGTGTTCCACTTATAGGTGAGATTATATGGTACTTGTCTTTCACTTCCTGGATCATTTCTTAGCATAATACTCTCCAGTTAGATCCATGCTGTCATGAAGTGTAGGTGTTCCTTCTTTCTTTCCACTGCATAATATTCCATTGTGCAAATACACCACCATTTATTGATCCCCTCATTTACTGATGGGTACTTTGGCTGTTTCCAGCACTTGGTCATTGTAAATAATGCTGCTATGAACATTAGGGTGTATAGATGCTTTTGAATTGGTGTTTCAGTATTCTTAGGGTATAATCCCAGCAGTGGAATCATTGGATCAAAAGGCAGTTCCATTTTTAGTTTTTTGAGGAAATTCCATACTGTTTTCCACAGTGGCTTCACCAGTCTGCACTCCCACAATCACTGTACTAGGGTTCCCTCTTCTCCACAACCTCGGCAGACCTTGTTGTTTGTTGATTGTTAATGATCATCATTCTGAATAGGGTGAAGTTGTATCTGATTGTTTTAATTTGCATTCTCTGATGGTTAGTGATATTTTGCATACCTTCATATGCCTGTGGGCACTCTGTATGTTCTCCTTGGAGAAATGTCTGTTCAGATCCTTTGCCCAGTTTTTAATTGGATTGCTTGTCTTCCTGGAGTGGAGTTGTGTGAGTTCTTTATATACTTTGGAGTTCAAACCCTTGTCCAAGGTATCATTGGCACATATGTTCTCCCATACTGTTTAATTTGATGTAGTCCCACTTGTTTATTCTTTCCTTTATAACCTTTGCCCTAGGGGATACATTGGTAAAAATATTGCTGCATGGAATATCTGAGATTTTCCTGCCTATGTTCTCCTCTAGGATTTTTATGGTGTCATGAATTATATTTAAGTCTTTTATCCATATTGAGTTTATTTTGGAGTATGGTATAAGTTGGTGGTCTAGTTTCATTTTTTTTTTTTTGCATATTCCTGTCCAGATCTCCCAACACCATTTATTAAAGAGGCTTTTTTTCTCCATTTTATGCTTCTGCCCCCTTTGTTAAATATTAATCGACCATAGAGACTTGGGTTTACTTCTGGGCTCTCTATTCTGTTCCATTGGTCTATGTGTCTGTTCTTATGTGTCAGATCAGACTGTTTTGATTACAGTGGCTTTGTAATGTAGTTTGATATCATGTATTGTGATTTCTCCTACTTTGTTCTTCTTTCTCAAAATTGCTGAGACTATCCAGGGTCATTCATGGTTCCATATAAATTTTTGAAATGTTTATTCTATATCTGAGAAGTATGTCATTGGTATTTTAATAAGGATTATGTTGAATCTATGAATTGCTTTGAGTACTATGGACATTTTAATGATTTATTCTTCCAATCCATGAACGTGGTATATGCTTCAATTTATATGGGTTTTCCTTAATTTCTTTCTTCAGTGTTGTGTAGTTTTCTGAGTACAGTTCTTTTACCTCCTTGGTTAAGTTTATCTCTAGGTGCTTTATTTTTCTTGTTGCCATAGTAAATGTTTCTTTTTCCTAACTTTTGTTTCTGATGTTTCATTGTTAATATAAAAAAATGCTTTCAATTTTTGAATATTGACTTGTAACCCCACTGTTTGCCAAATTTACATATTAGGTTGAGTAGGTTTTTGGTGGAGTCTACGGGGTTTTCAGTGTACACTATCATGTCATCTGCAGTTGACATTTTTACTTCCTCTTTCCCAACGTGGATACCTTTTCTTTTTCTTGTCCGACCACTGTGGCTAGAACTTCCAGTGTTATGTTAAATGGAAGTGGTGAAAGTGGACATCCTTGTCTTGTTCCTGATCTTAGGGAAAAAGGTTTTCATTTTTGCTGATTGGGTATGATATTGGTTGTGGGTTTCTTATATATGGTCTTTATTATGTTGAGGTATGCTCCCTCTACTTCCACTTTGCTGAGTTTTTTTTTTTTTTTGTCATAAATGGGTGCTGTATTTTTTAAGTGCTTTTCAGCATCTATTGATATGATCATGTGATTTTTATCTTTCATTTGGTTTATGTGATATATTATGTTTATTGATTTGCAAATGCTATACCATCCTTGCATCCCTAGGATGAATCCCACTTGATCATGGTGTATGATCTTTTTAATATATTGCTGGATCTGGTTTTCCAATATTTTGTTGAGGATTTTAGCATTTATGTCCATCAGTGATATTGGCCTGTAGTTTTCTTTCTTTGTTGTGTCCTTATCTGGTTTTAGAATTAGGATGATGCTGGCCTCATAAAAAGAGTTTGAGAGTCTTCCCTCCTCTTGAATTTTTTGCAATAGTTCGAGATGGATCAGGGTTAGCTCTTCCTTAAATGTTCTGTAAAATTCTCCTGTGAAGCCATCCAGTCCAGGGCTTTTGTGTGCCAGGACTTTTTTGATTACTGCTTCAATTTCACTAGTTTTATTGAGCTATTCAGGCTTTCTGCTTTTTCTTGATTCAGTTTTGGAGGAGTATATGTTTCTAGAAATTTATCCATTTCACCCAGGTTTTCAAATTTCTTGTCTTATAGTTTGTGGTAATTTCTTACAATCCTTTGTATTTCTGTGGTATCGGTTGTAGTTTCTCCTCTTTCATTTCTGATTTTATTTATTTGGGTCCTCTCTCTTTTTTTCTTGATCAGTCTGGTTAAAGGCTTTTCAATTTTCTTTATCTTTCAAAGACACAAGCTCCTGGATTTATTGATCCTTCAAAGTGTTCTTTTAGTCTCTGTGTTATTTAATTGTGCTTTGATCTTGATTATTTCCTTCCTTCTGTTTGCTCTAGGCTTTGTTCATTGTTTGTTCTCCAGTTCTCATAGGTGTATGATTTGGTTGTTTATTTGGAACTTTTCTATTTTTTTAGGTAGGCCTGTGTTGCTAAGAACTTAGCTGTATGGTTTTATTTTTCTTTTTATAAGTTAGCTGTAGGTTTTTCATACATATATGTATGTTTTATACATACATATATATACACATATATATAATGATGTTGAGTTGTGATCCCTCTATTTCCACTGTTGAGCATTTTGAGTGTTTTTATAATAAATGGGTGCTATATTTTACCAAATGCTTTTTCTGCATCTTACCTACCCTTTCTGGTCCTACCAGGCAAATCCCCAGGGCCTCAAAGTTTCCAGTGTGATTGGCCATGGGGGAGAGAGGTTGGATGAGTGAGCACCCAGCCTGGTCACAGCCATGGTACATCAGACTGCTGCTTATCAGCCTTGCTTCCATTGGCCTCCTTCCTCCTAGTTGCCAGGGAGGATCTTTCAAACACTATCCTTGATCTTGAGGCTGAACAGTTATCTTGGTCTCTCAGAGTCATTATTTCTTGCCATACCAAATAGATTTGAAATGCTGAGTAATTGCTAGGCAGCCAAGTCTCAGTATCAACTATGCAGAGATTAAACTACTTATCAAAGATAAGCTCTCTGGTCTTGGGTCAACAAATTACCTTCTGGCATCCTTAGCCTCTTACTCCCTCCTAGTTTTTCCTTTTCAGATTATTTCTTGTGTTAGAGCCAACCCATCTGTCTAGCTTTAAATGGCAATAACCAGCCAGTACCCTGGTAAGGCACGACCTGACAAAGGGCGGCACTCACAAGCAGCCAGTTTGGGAGCTGGTAGTGACCCTGCAGGAGATGTAGGTCAGGGCCACAGTACTATGTAGATGCTAACCCTTGTTAGGCCAGCTGCAGGATTTCACAACACTTTGTATTAGGTGCAAAGTCCTTGCTTGCCTTTAAAAAATCCTCCAGCACTTTTTATTTGCCAGACACTGTGCTAAACACTTTAGGCATATTAATTAATCTTTACCACAAATCTATAAAGTAGAAACAATTAAGACTCTCATTTTGAAGATGAAGAAATAGCAACTGAGAGTTTAAGTGGTTTACCCAAAGTAACTTAACGAGCAAATGATAGGGACTGACTCCAGAGCCCACATTTATAACTTAGTCACCACACTATGTGGCCTTACAGGTCTTCAGTATCCAGACTCACCAACCATAGGAACTGAACAAGTAAATATATTTAAGGTACCCAAAACAGTACCAACAGTGCCTGGCACAGAGTAAGTGCTTAGCAAGTGCACTTCCATTCTGTGGCCATACCACAAAGTCAATGAAAAGATGGGCTCTTAGTCAGGCAGCCAGCTCTGCCACCAGACATGGGGATCTTCACAAGCTATATAATCTCTCTTTCCTTCAATTATCTGGTTTGTGGACTGGAAATAAGAGGGCAGTTATTTCCTAGGGTCATTGCGAGTAGCAAATAAGTTAATAGTTGTCCATCATTTAAGACAGAGCCTGGAACTTACTAAATGCTTCATTTGCTACACTACATATAAGCATACATACATGTGTATACAATGGGGTGGACATAAACTTTGTGTCCTTACAATCCTGATTTCAAGTCCTAGTTCTTTCTTGCTGTCTGGGTCATGTTGGATAAATGGCCTGCCTTGTCTAAGCCTCAGTATTCTTACCTGTAAAACAGAACCAAAATATCTAACTATAGAGCTATTTGAGAATAAGATGAGACAAGGTATACATGAAAACACAGAATTAAGCACATATTAGTTGCTTAATAAATGTTATTTATTCTCTTTTCCCTAGCAGGGCTCTCCTCATAGTCTCAAAGGCATAAGCTCATTTCTGCCCTCAAAGCTTTGCTACTGTCTCTCCTATAATCAAAACCCTCTTGTTTCCTGTTTCCCTCATTGCCTTCTCCTCCGTAACCTTGGGAACACTTCTAATGCTAACTTTCTATAATACTCTGGGGAACTTAGAAAATCTTGGAGATGTTTGATTACAGTAACTTTGAATTTCTAAAGTGCCAAAGGGGACTGCAAGTCAGTTGTTGCTGCTGAGAGGAACACAGTATAGTGTGTGTGTCCCTCCCAGGCAGACATGGGCCTTGTCTGCTCTGCCTACTCTGGGCATTTGAATTCTGATTGCAGTTGTCAGTGGGATCCATCTAGTGACAGTCCCTCCCTTGTGCTGCCTGTAGGAATGACTTTACTTTGGGCATATAAAAACATATAAAGGGATTAAGTGAAAAGAAATGCTGTTTCTTTGATACCTACCTCTGTTTGCCAGCATGCTCCTTGTTTGGAGACATGTCTTCTTATCTTCCAATCACATTTAGCAATTAGTTTCTTATGTTATTGTCCCTGTTTAACCTGAGATGATTCACCAGTTGAGACTTCTGGCTAAGACAGATGGTTTATGGGAGTACATTGCAAAAAAATGGCTGAGCACCAGAATCTTCTGGAGAACTTATTAAAGAGTCCAGGTGAATTACCATCTCAGACCTAGAGCCAGCCAGGGGCCTATGCAGCCAGGATACAAAACTGGAGACCTTTGTTCAGATGCTGGCTCTGTACCTAAGTGTGACCTCAGACTGGTCACAACCCCCTTTGCTTTGTGGTTTCTTCACCTACACAGTGGACATAATTGTACCTGCCTTCCCACCTCCCTGCATCACCGTGAGCATGAAAGGAGATGTGGAGATAAAGCACAGGTCACAAAATATGGAGCCCTTCCAGGTCCCTTGGCCATTTGTCTGACCCTCAGCCTGGCACCCATCTGCTGCATTTCAGAGCTGTTTATAGCACTGGGCAGAGAGGTAATAATCAGAATGTTCTAACAATCCACTCAAGCTAAACTTAGTGACTCCAGGCAGTACTTTACACAAGTTTTCGTTCAGTCACAGTAATACATTTGGGCAGGGGCGGGGGGGGGGGGGCAGGAATGACAGCTCCACCCGAATAACTGCAATTCCTTTTTTTTGGATCTTGATTAGCATAGAGTTTGCATCCTCAGGAAGTCAACCCCCAAAAGACAGCGGTTTCAAATCCACCACAGAAATTTTCTTAACTAAGCTTTCTAGCTCAATGTCTTTCCTTTCCTGCCTTCCAGTCTTTATTTCTTGACTGGTTCTTTTACTCTTCTTTTTAAAATAGTGGCCCTTTGTTAGCTGAGGTTTTCATGTAAAGCTTCTGGAAATCTTTTCTGAAACTAAGTTGGAATTTAAGAATATGTAACAACCCACATCCCCAAACTCAGCCATCTGGAGTGAAACAGGATCTTGATTAATATGGAACATAAAGCAGTGTTTTCTGGATTTACCCAAATCACTAAGTGGATGCTCCAACTCTCATCCTCACATTAGTTTATCCCTCAAAGTCTGGTAATCTTTATTGATTATGCTACAGATACAGAACACCTTGGCCCTGTTGTTACGCATGGCACCTGCTGGTGCTTACTGGGCTGAGGTCTCCATTGCTACTGTCACCAAAAGTTGCCTTTTGAGGCCTTGCCTCCATGCTGCTGCCACCACTGTTCATGCCAAACCTGTGCCTGCCCAGGGTCAAGGACATGACATCTGCCTGGCCCCAAGCTGCTGCTGTTGCTGCTGTTTTCTGTAACCTAGGGGCATTTGAGTGAGGAGCTATTTTAGTTTATATTTTCCCTTTTGGAACCCTCAACTTAGGACTCCATACAATTCCTTGGGTGCTAGGCTGGAAGACATCTGAGTGACTGGCACTCTGCTATTTCCAAAATCCCATCAGGAAGACCCCCAAACCCCAGCCCAATCCTGGGCCATCCCAATTGAACCTAGTAGGTGTCCTCCACTTCCTGTCCCTGTGGAGTGCGTCCTTCCTCAGAGGCTTCTATCCCTGCAGTAGGCCCACCCCACAAATCATCCAGGCATTCCCAGACTTAAGTCTAAATCCTAATGGTGAGGGGTACTAACTAGCTTAAGCTTGGACCTCAGATACGATGTAATAAATGAATAATTGAGAAATAATAAATAAAAGGGGCAGATGGAAAAGAAAAATGGAAGGAAATAAAGTAAGTAAAAAACAAAACCAGAAGATTTTGGAAAGCAGATTTTAATTCAAGTTTTGAACTCTCTCTCATTCAATCCAGTAGGTGGGGAGGGCAGAGGAAGAGGATGCAGGAGATCCTACACTTCAGTACAAATATCAATGGCTAGGAGTAGAAAAACATGTAAATTAGAGGGCTAAATAGCTCTCTAAGACTGTGTAAGGCCCTTTGTTCACTGCTGGTCCTCAGGAATTTGGTAACCCCTGGGAAAGGCAGGCAAACCAGAGCAAGCTTTGATCTGTTGTCAATTTATTGCTCTAGTGAGAGTGCCTTGATGCTTGGGATTTCCCCAGGACATCAAAGTACAATGATTTATTTTAGGTTAATTTCATATGTGCTACTTGGAAGCTGTATAACTTCCTGGAAAAATGATTCCAGAAATTCAAGCAATGACTTTGAGATGCCAGAGCCCTTTAACACTGGTTGAAAACCACTGCTCTATGGCGTGGGTGAGTGAAAATCAATGGCTTGTACAATATCTAGTTAAAACAGAGAGTTTAAGGAAGATCTTTGGTATTCAATTCCAGGATTAAATTATAGAAAATTTGGAGTAGTTTTTATTTGGCCAAGGTTGGGGAAGAGGGTGCTTGGGTGGAAGAGGGAGAAGTCCATCTTGGCAGAGTGGGGTTGGCATCTGCCATTCTACTCCCATCAAGCAATTCCCAAGATTCAACTCTCAGTTTCAAAGGAAGGTTTGATGGATGTGTGTTGACACCTGATGTTGACCAATCCACAGCACTTCTCCCCTCCATCTTTGGACTCTGAGCATATTACTCTTTCCCACTGTTGTGTTCTGAATGTCTATGTCCCCCCCGCCCCCAAATTCACATGGTGAAATCCTCCCCACTAGGGTGATGGTATAGGAGGTGGAGCCTTTGGGATATGCTTTAGTCATGAGGGTGGATCCATCATGAATGGAAGAGTGCCCTCATAAAAGAGGCTCCAGACATCCCAAGATCCTTCCAGCATGAGAGGATACAGTGAGAAGGTGCTGGCTATGATCTAGGAAGAGTGCCCTCACCAGAACTGATAGGGGACTCAAGACTTGGAAAATTTTAGCTTAAGGTAAAAAGTTATAAGTCTAGCAAGTAATGTGCATGTTAAAACTTTTGTTTCAGAAACTACAGATAAGGCCCATCCTGGTTTCTGGTAAAACAGCCAGTCTCCTGAGGCACTGCTTAGAGATTACCGCCCCGGGACAACTAGAAGCATCCAGGCCTTTGTGTTCCGGGGAGAGACAGATGACCACCCCCACCTAGAAACAGCTAACTGCCCAGGGCAAGAATGTTGCAGCTTCTGAATCGCAAAGCCCACACTGCACCTTGTTTACTCCCACCCATCCCCTTTATAAAAGGTCTGGCCTGGAAAGAAAAGACAAGATGATCTGTTAGGGTATGAACCCACCATCTTCTCAGATCGCCAGCCATCCGAACAAAGCGCTCATAAAGATTCAATTGCTGTCATTGCTTATTGGGTTTGATAGTGACAGGCAGCCTGAATGCCAGTGTCTTTTCTAGTTACAGAACAAGACCATGCTGGGGACTTGATCTTGGATTTCCAGCTTTCAAAAGTGTGAGAAATAAATGTCTATTGTTTATCAGCCACCTGGTCTGCAGTACTTCATTGTAGCGGCCCAAACACACTCAGATGACTGTTTTCTTTCTTGACGTTCTGACTCAGACTTCGGGTCCCACTGAAAAGCTAGTCTGGCACCTGCTTTCCTGATGGATTAAGGCAGCCTAAGTTTCAGAACCACCAGGACCCCCTTGCTATATAACACCTTTGTAAGAGTTAGAAGTAAGGGTCCCTATGACTGGCACAGCTGCACAGCTGCATGGTTAAATGAATGGAGATGTTGCTTTGTGTTAATTAGAAAAATATTCTGGATCACTCCTGGTCCTGTCAGGAAACAGATGACAACTGCAAACTGGATAATTGAGGAGAATGTAAGGAAGGCACTATTTATGAGTGTGAGAAGGTTTTAGGGAAAACCACAAGGAATGGCACATAACAGCTTGGGAAGCTGTCAACAGTGGGAAGCCATTGCCACCTAGCCCTGAGGGGCAGGGGAGAGAACCCTGTACTCAAAACCCAACAGGAACTGTAGCTACAGGAGCTGGGAGCTGTGACCCTCAGTAAAGGGAGAAAGAGACAATGGCTATGTGGGGTGTGGGGGAGCCAAGAGAAAAAAATTCCCTTCCCTTTGATCTCCTTTCAGCACCTCCCACTCGTGGAACCAGCCAGAAGTTGGGAGTGAGAGATACAGTCCATACAGGCCAGGCCAGCCATCTAGGGCACAGAGGAGGGTTCATGGTAGGGAGCAGATCTGTAGAGGCAAATGGGAATATGTGGCAGGAAGTATCCCTTCCTCCAGGCAGCTGCAGCCCTGGCACACCTAAGGAGTGAGCCACAGACTGCATTTCAGCACCACTGACTCCCTTGGCCAGATGCCCTCCTGCAGGGCATGGCTTTCATAACCTTATATGAGAGTTTTAAGAGCTTGAGGACTATAGCCCTTGCCTGTGCAAAAACAGTACAAAAGGATCTGGTGTCCCAAAAGTAAATAGAGAAAAAATATTCCAAGCAGATGTCTCTTCCTACTATGTTTCTATTCTTCTAATTCTGGTCTACTTTCTCCATGAACCTTTCTTCAAATGGTACCACTATGCACTTGGTCACTTGAGGCGGATCCTGAAATTCACTTCAACCGTCTCCTCCCTTGTCATCTACATCCTAACAAATGATCACCAGCATGTTGGTTTCCCTTCGGAAACCCATCACCTCCTCTCTATCCTTACTATGCTGCCACAGGTCATTATCATCTCTCCTCAGACTGACTGCTATGGTCACTTCCAAACCCAGCTCCCTGCTACCACATATATCAACTTTGTCTTCCACTCTCTTACACCATGGCTAGAGGTATCCTTCTAAAGAGCACTGGTGGGATCACATCATCCCACTGTTTAAAATCTTTCTGTGGCTTGCCTTTTCCCTTCAGCAAATGCAAAAACATTAATCTGACATAGAAGACTCCTTAGGATCCTGTCCCCACTCTGTGTCCTACAGCTGCAGCCTTACTTCTTACCATGTACAGCCATGTTCCTACTACTACAAAACAGTGACCCTCTTGCAATTCCTCCTATGCCCCATGCCCCCACTCACCTCCAGGCCTTTGTCCAGGCTCCTCTCTCTACCTGACTTGCCCTCTCTCCTTCACAACATCCAACTGATATCAATTTCTCCATGAGCCTTAGATGAACTGTCTTTTTTTTTTTTTTTTTTTTAGAAAACTGCATTGGCCCTTCCTCTCTTCCCCAGCAAGCTGACCTAAGTGTATTTCATTTGCACCCATTCTCTACACTCCATTAACACATTCAGGAACCTCTCTCTATAGCACTTATGACACATGTTTTCACTGTTAATTTTCTTGTCATCTTCACCACCTATGCAGTCCCACTGTCCCACACAGTGCTGGCTCTGCCTATTAGATTTTGCAAGTGCTAATTCAAATGAAGTTGTAACAAAATGAAACCTTCCTGGGTTGGCACTGCTTGACTTCAATTCACTTAACCCATTATCACGTGTGACTATTGACTATGTCAACAAGCTCATTCATTTATGACTCACTGCAATTTGCCTTGTTCTGCTTTCTCTGTGGTTTATAAGCTTCTAAGACAGAGAGAACCCTGTTTTCTAGTTCTCAATGATTTCTCACCCAGATTCTCTTTGAGTATTTTGTCAGATACTGGAAAAAGTCAAAGGAAATTAAGTACATTAGTGGGGTTACATTACAGAGGCAAAGAAACCTTCTCCCAGCTCTCTTCTCTCAAGGGCAAGGCTTCAATGAATGTTTCAAATAAGCCATTTAAGAAAATACCCCTTCTGCCTCTATTTGCTTCATTCAAATCTAATTGAATGTGGAAGGAACTTGGACAGAGTAAAATATATTTGTTAATCTTACATTAGTAGGAAGCTTGGATAAAGAGCCTGAGATCTGTCTATATTTGCTCCTTCACTTTCCTTACTTACTCACCCAACTCACATTTGTGTTTTGTTTAATTGTCTGCAGGTGCTTTCCTGGGACGGTATAAGCTGGAAATTCAGTGTAATGGTTATAGTTGTGATGTTCCCATAGTGTTTGTAGTTTACAGAAATCTTCCACATAGAGTACCCCATTGAACTCTCACACACCCAAGGCAGGCATTATTATTACTTCATCTGTTTTATAGAGGAGGGGATCATGTTTTACAGAGGGTTTACACCTCAACTGTAAACCCTCTCATCCCACCTCTTACTCCAGCTATTACCCCATTAGCCAGTTCTCTGCAGGGTTTACCCAGCTTCACTCAGGTACAGCTGCACAGCATCTGGCCTTGGCTTGCTCTCCTGCTTCCTGCCCTGTGTGTCTGAACACTCAGATGGAGGATCTGCTACTTCTGGTGGAAACTCATGCATTGTTCAGCTTAGAATAGAGAGGTGTCTGTGCTCATGCAGGTTCCCTTAATCAGTGGGAAGTTGGCCAACAGATAAATGCTCCCCTCAGTCATCTGAGACCCATTTCATTAGAGCTCCTCACAAAGGCCAGCTGTAGTAATGTCCAATTCAATAACCTGCCCTTTTGTTGGCTCTTCCTCATTCCCCATTTCACATTCCATCCCTGACTTCTATAGTTTGGGGTCTTTCCCACACAAAGCATCTGTACAAAGGCCTTTATATCTCCAGCTCTGCTTCCAGGGAACCAGACTAAGATCGTGAGATTCTATGACTCATCACATATCCAGAGCATATGTGAAAGACTGGAATTTAGAGTCAGGTGTTCTGGCTCCAAATTTCATGTGTTTTACCCTCTATCCTCCTTCCAATGAGAGCACTAATAGTCTGAGTGCTCAGAGGCTTAGATATAGAAGCAACTAACTACAAAAGAAAGGTGCCAAGTCAAAAGTAGAAGCAAATGATCTTGGAGCATGGCAAAAAATGACCAACTGAATGTGGGCTAGTGAGGAAATGCTTCATAGGAGAGATAACCTCTCCTACCCATACTCTATATAGTCCATCCGTTGTGGTATTTTTTTCTCCTAATATAGTCATTTTCTTCTTAGAACTGATCACAATGTATAAATAAATATATATTTCTATTTGTTTATTGCCTCTCTCTCCTAAGAGACAGATGTGTTTTGATCACCACAATATCCCCAGCACCTAGAACAAAACCTGGGACATAACTGGTGATCACTATATTGGCAAACCCAAAAGTCAATCATATTGGGGAACAAATCAATAAATTTGTTCCTGAGTGACTAAATGGATGAATAAGTGAATAGTATTATAGGCAAAGTTAACAGCATAAACAAAGGCATGAAAGAGTACAAGAAAAAAGGACCTATTCAGAGAATGTCTGTGGTTGGTTATATAGGGTTCATCTATTTGGAAAAAGAGGAGGCCAAGAGTGGCTGGGGAAATATTTCTCATGGTAATATTGAGGATGTATAAGTATTCTGGCTACCTTCTTTGTATTGGAAAATAATAATGCCTCTGCCTGATAACTGGACATGTAATTTGGGTTCTCAAGTGTCTGCTATTGTCTGCAGTAAGTCCTTTTTTCTCTGTTAGGCAATTGGAATAGGCACTGGCAGGGCCTGGCCTTGTTTGCAGGTGTGGGCCATTACATTCCAGGTATGTCTTGGATTATCTGCTGCCATTGTCACCTGTTGTGTTTTGTGCAGCTGGGTATTGGCAGGTACAGTCCTAAGTCTCACGCACTGACTGTACTTCTAATTCCGACTAGCTCAGAGTATCTCTTTAGGAGTCTTACTGACCTTCATTCTCTGCCTTGTTTATCTCATCTGAACTCTTATAGCATTTAACACCATCTTCCAGATCTTTAATAATAATATAAGTTGGTATACAATACCTTTTTATTCATTTATTCAAACACATATTAATGGCACACCGTGGGACAGACAATGAGTCAGGCTGATTTGTGATTCTGAGAACTCTGTACTGCTCAAATGCCCTGTCCACCATCTGATACTGCAGTTTTCATGACATTCTCTGCCATGGTTTGCTGTGGTGGGCTTGCCAAGCTTCAGTTTCTTTCCTGTGCATTATGTATGCTTAAGAAACCATCTACAAAAAGATTACGCAATGGAACAACTGTTCCTTCTGGTACAGCCTGTAGAAAAGAATCAAAATGCTTCAGCTATTCAGCAACCCTCAGACAGTGTTTCTTCTCATTTGTGAAAGGCCAGTTAGAAGTGGATAGCCACCTGTTTCTTCCCGGCTCCTTGAGAGCTAAAATTATACCTCTCAGTGTACTGACATTTTAGGAACAAATAAAATTCACCTTTAACACTGTTTATTTTTAGTTTCCCTGCATTTATATTTAGAAGAGAAGCTCTGAAAGACCTCCAGGAGCACCATTCCTGCAATTTTTGCTGGAGCATGAGGAGGCCACGAGGAAGGAAAATTAAGTCATGCATGTAACTTTCCATTTATTTCCTGGAACCAGTGACACTGCACAGACACATGTACCAAAAAAATGAGGAGAGAGTAGGAGTCAGGGCTCACCTTTCCTTGCTCAGACCTGGACATTCACCAAGCCTCCTGGCTGGCACATGACTGCTGCTTTACTTGGCAGGCTCCTAAGAGAAAAGGCAAGTCAAAGTTGTGAGGACCAAGAGAGGTGCTTACTAAAAACTGAAGTAAAATTACTCCTAACTTGCAACTTGCCATATTTTTACTCCTTTCTTTTCAGTTTCTACAAAACATATTCCAGGGCATTTTTAAAAATTTATAAGTATTATACTCATGTAATATAAAATTCAAAAGGAAGACTTTGTAACATATGTCAGACACAGGGTTACTATTTTTAATATTAAAACACCTCTTAGACACTGAGGGACAAAGTTCCAAAAACTTGATTGGTAAATGAGCAGAAGACATGAACAAACAATGATAGGGATGTGTCAACAGGACACACTGGCCAAATTCAAGGTGTTCTTCCTAAATGACAGTGGATTATAACACACAAATAAAATAAATATCCATGAGTCTATACTGGCATAAATAACTAAGAAAATAAGTAATTCAAGTGGAGAAGGGAAATCTCTTCCTCGCAACAGAAATCCAGTTTATAAGTGTAGGGAGAAAAAAATGTGTAGAAGGAATAATGATAATAGAAATTACTAACTGGTAAACATCATTAAGTGTTGTAGACAAAAATCCCCAATAAATGCTGAAATTATTAGGGTAAATAAGTTAAGAAAAAAATTTCCATAGCATCAAAGTATATCCCCACAAAATGGGGATAAAGAATAACTTTTTAGGGGAGAAAGCTGGCTTAACAATCTGTCAAAGTTAAGGTCACCAGTAATGAGACATTGACATCACATGTCTCCTG
This sequence comes from Anoura caudifer, assembly GCA_004027475.1. NCBI lineage: Eukaryota > Metazoa > Chordata > Mammalia > Chiroptera > Phyllostomidae > Anoura > Anoura caudifer. The sequence continues at coordinate 75,455 of PVKU01006981.1, read as the reverse complement.
ATATGATGAACTGAGAAGAGCACAACACTGCTTCTGTCCTATTCTTGCCAAAAATACATACATTACCTAAATTTCATCAGGAGGAAATACTACACAAACTGAAATTCTGTACACTTTATACAATAATTTGACAGTATTGGGCAAGGTCATGAAAGACAAAGAAAAATTGAGGAGCTATTCTAGGCTGGACGCAACATGAAAACTTGACCATGGAACAGAAAAAGGACATCAGTAGGACAATTGGTGAAATCTGAAGAAGGCCTGTAAATAATTAATGGTATTATATTGAGATTAATTTTCTAAGCAGGAACAACTATAACAGTATAAACAATAAAAATAAAACTAATAAAAGAAAATGGTTAGAAAAGATTAATTTTCTATTTGGTTTCATAAGACATTGGCATGTGAAAAGTAAGATACAAGAATTCCTTGATATTTTTTGCAACTCTTTTTCTGTCTGAACATTTTTCAAAATGAAAAATTAAAAAGTAAAAGTAAATAAATAAAATTTTAAAAGGAAGAAAAGGGCAATGTTTCCATTAACCTATTCTGTAAGAACCAATTTCTTCCCAACAGCTACTATTAAAGGCTGTCTGTATATACTTCCATAAATTTTGTATACAAATAAGTTATTCATCTATATGTTTATGTATATTTATATGAGATCTTTCCATATATGTTATTCTTTTAATGACTGCATAGATAATATATTACATATATTAATTTAACTATGGATTGTCATTTATTATGTTTCTAATAGTGGGGTATTAGAAACAATACTGTAATAAATGCTCCATTTCCTATATATACTAGTACTTACAGTATAAACTTCTAGAAGTGAGATTTCTGGTTCAAAGGGTATCACAACTTTAGTTTTTATTTTACTTTTTATTTTAATTATATTTCATTGATTATGCTATTACAGTTGTCCTGATTTTCACTCTTTGTCCCCCTTCCACCCAGCACCCTCAACTCCCTCAGGCAATACCCCCACCACTGTTCATGTCCATGAGCCATTCATGTAAGTTTTTTGGCTATTCCATTTCCTACGCTGTATTTTACATCCCCATGGCTATTCTGTAACTACCTATTTGTATTTCTTAATCCCCTCACCTCTTCACCTATTCCCCCACATACCCCTTTCATCTGGCAACCAACAAAACTCTCTCTGTATCCATGATTCTGTCTTCTTGTTTGCTTAGTTTCTTTCTAGATTCAACTGTTGTAAATTTATTACCATTCTAATGTTCATAGTTTTGATCTTCTTTCTCTTTCTCTTTTACATTTCATGTAATAATGGCTTGGTGATGATAAACTCCTTTAGCTTTACCTTGTCTGGGAATCACTTTATCAGCCCTTCAGTCTTAAATGATAGCTTTGCTTGGTAGAGCAATCTCGGCTGTAGCTCCCTGCTTTTTAAAAATATTTCTTGTCAATCCCTTCTAACCTGCAAAGTTTCTTTAGATAGATCACCTGATAGTCTTATGGGAACTCCCCTATAGGTAACTAACTTCTTTTCTCTTGCTGCTTTTAAGATGCTCTTTATCCTTAACCTTTGGCATTTTAATTATGATGTGTCTTGGAGTGGGCCTCTTTGCATCCATCTTGTTTGGGACTCTCTGTGCTTCCTGGACTTGCATGTCTATTTACTTCACTAAATTAGTGAAGTTTTCTTTCATTATTTTTCTAAATAGATTTCTAATTTCTTGCTTTTTCTCTTCTTCTTCTGGAACACCTATAATGTGAAAGTTGGACCTCTTAAAGGTGTCACAGAGGCTGCTTATACTTCCCTCATTTTTCTAGATTCTTTTTTCTTCTTGGTTGTTTTTTTCCTTATGTTCTGTATTATTGATTTGAATCTCATCTTCAGCCACTCTGCTGTTATTTCCCTGTAAATTATTTTTTATTTCAATTAGTATATCCTTCTTTTTTGACTGGATCTTTTTTATGCTGCTGAGGCCCTCACTAAATTCCTTGAGCATCAATATAACCAGTGTTTTGAATTCTGCATCTGATAGATCACTAATCTCTATTTTGTTCAGTTCTTTTCTAGAGTTTTGATCTTTTTTGTTTGGGGCATGTTTCTTTTTCTCCTTGTTTTGGCAACCTCCCTGTGTTTGTTTCTACATATTAGATAGAGCTGCTTTGACTCAGTGTCTTGGTAGCCTGGTCTAATATAGTAGGTGTCCTGTAGGTTTCAATGGCACAGCCTACCCTATCACCCAAGGTGGGTACTCGAGATGTGTCCTTTGTGTGGGCTGAGTACACCCTCCTGTTGTAGTTAAGCTTTGCTTGCTGTTGGCAGATCAATAGGAGGGATTTACCCAGGCCAGTCACCTGCAACAACTGGCTGTGGCCACTGACCACCAACCTCTGCCTTCTGTGGAGGATCAGCTATGCAGGGTCAGGATGATGGTGCTCCAATGTGGTCTGTAGCTGTCCACTGGGCGTGCTGGCCCTGGGATTTCCCAGGTGATACAGGCCAGAGTCAGCCTCTACCTGTGTTTTGCCAGGGGAGGTCCCCCTTCCTGAGCTATAAAGCAATGAGATGGCTGCTACTTGTGCTGGGCTTGGAGATTCCCAGGCGAAGCCAAGCTGTGAATCAGTGCTGTGCCTGGAGCTCACTGAGGCTAGCCGCTGCTAGTTTGATAGGATTTAGGAAGTTATGAAGCATGAACCAAGACCAGCCATTCATATGGAAAAGAAGCTTGGGTGTGGCAGAGTACTGGGGATCTCCAAGGTGGGTCAAACAGTGTTAGCCAGCTTGATGTAGTCTCAGATATGGCACCAGCTTGCTGCCTCAGTATCGATGGATGTGATTTCTTTATTCTGTAATTATCAGACTTCCATTCAACTCAATTTCTGATGGTTGTGAGTGATGGTTGTTTTATATTTTAGTTGTATTTTTGATGTGGTTGTGTGAAGATGGTTGTTTTATATTTTAGTTGGTATTTTTAATGTGGTTCTGTGTCTGCCTATGCCTCCATCTTGACTGGAGGTCAAGATTTTAATTTTTATTGATATGGCCAAATTGATTTCAAGTTTATTTCTCACTATTTATATTTTTACCATTAGCATATTACAGTGTCTATTATAAGATGATCTTTGTCAATATGATGAGTAAAAAACCTACCTCATTGTGCTTTTAGTATGCATTTTTCTTATTGTGACTCAAGTTAAGGCTTATTTCAAATATGTAAATTCCATTTGTGTTTTTTTTTTCTATGAACTAAGTTTTTTTTACTTTGCTTATAGGAAAGAGGTTATTCATTTGTGTTCCTTTGCATTATTCCCAAATTTAATACAACCTTGCAATGGTTGCTAAGTGGGGGATAACACCCCCAGTTAGCAAATAAAGCACCAGAGACTCCAAGGTCAAGACATTTTCCCAAAATTATAATCCTGTTTGTATACATGTATAGCTGAGAATCCCAGTGTGACTAACTTCAATCTGTGTTCTTTCTACAGCCTTGTTTCCCCGATTAAACCAAGTAAAGGAAGGAGGACCTCTTTCTCAAATTACCTTAAGAGTGGTGAATTCATTTTAGTTAGGGGTGGACCTTGTCCCCTGGATATTAAATTACCTCCCTTCTTACTGGTAGAATGACCTCTAGACTTTCACCTGCTCACTGGTTCTAGCTTCTGTACTGTATTTGCATTTTTTCTCTCACAATGTGATTAATTTCATTACTGGTTCTCCAATTCTATACATTATATGTAAAAAAAGATAAGGGAAAAATTTAGAAGGAAGACTTAGACATATTCAGATAATGTCTGGAAATCTGAAAATTATTGATTATGTTAGAGAACATGGTCAAATTAGTTTGCAAGCCTTTGATTAATGTTTTCCTGGGTGTGGTTGGTAAATATTAGAGAATCAAGAGTCTTTGAGGGTCTTGTGAATAATGCAGCCCCAGTCTCTACCACATGCCTATGGAATCCTCATCTTTGAGTATAAAATATCCACAATTTCCTAAAGCCTCCCAGGTGATTCTTATATACCCTAAAGTTGATGAACCACTGCACCTGCCCTCTAAACTGTGACCCACAGACTAGCAGCAATGGCACCATCTGGGTGCTTAGAAATGCAGAACCTCAGGTTACCTCCTAGATATAGTGAACCTGAATCTGCATTTTAATCTGATGCTCACATGATTTATGCACATGTCAAAGTTTACTAATTCAGTGCTCTAGAATGAATTAGTAAAGAGTATGAAGCACAGTCTTCTCTTTAATTAGGGTATAATGGACATACAATAATCTGTACATATTTAAACTGTACAACTGGATAAATTTTGACATATGTTGTCAGCCATGAAGCCACAACCACAATCAAGAGAGTGATTATATCTGTCATCCCCTAAGTTTGTTCCTTCATAGTCCCTGTCTGCTTCCCCTTTTGCAAATACGTCCATCCCCAGGGAACCCCTTATCAACTTTCAGTCTTACAGATTAATTTACATTTTCTAGAATTTTATATAAATGTACTCATATAGTATGTATTTTATCTAGCTTACTTAGCACAATAATTTAGAGATTCACACATATTGTATCACACATATTAATAATTCATTCCTTTTTATGCTGAATAGTATTCCATTGTTTGGATATATCAAATGTATTTATCTATTCACCTACATTTTGGGTTGTTTTTTAGCTTTTGGCTGCTATAGGTGCTATAAACACGTGTGTATAAGTCTTTGTGGAAACACATGATTACATTTCTCTTGGGTAAATACTGGGAGCAGAATGATTAGGTCATATTGTAGGTGTATGTTTACTCTAAATGCCCAATTATCTAAGTAACCTTGAAAATGATTGGCATAAGTAAGACTAAAGGCAAAAGAAATTACAAATAAGCCCTGTATTCCAATTAATAAAATTGTTTCTTTATGTTAATAATTTTGATACTGCTATACACATACAGGCAAACTTTTCTTACTGTGCTTCACTTTATTACACTGCATAGATAATACAGTTTCACAAATTGAAGGCAAGACCCTCGTTGCAAAAAGATTACTCACTGCATTGCAATACTTGTCTTACTGTGGTGTCTGGAGCCAAACACACAGTACCTCCAAGATATGCCTATATTCTGGAATTGAACAATTAAATAAATGGATGGTGAAAGGGAGGAGCCAGTTTTTCACTGTTGAAGTGGGAATTTACAGATAAGCAAGAGAAGGAAGGTAGAATGATTCTTGTGGTAATGGATTAAATTTGGAAACATCAGTATGAACTTATGTTTAGCTTAACCATACAGATGGTTACAAATAGAAATATTTGTTGACATGCATATACACATATATTTCCTCTTTCTATCAGCTTAGAAAGCCTAGAACAATGAACATTTCTAGAGCCCAGTTTTTGGTTTCTAATACCATTCTCTAATAAAATAAATCAGGGCTCCTTGGAAAAGTGGTTTACATTAGGACTGGGTGGAAAATACAAAAATGAACCTAGAGTATCTCGTAGTCCCAGACACTAAGGAAATGTTCAAAAACAAACAAACAAACAACTCACCACAATGATGGGGATATATAAAATGGACACAGGAACCAACTGAAAAAGTTTCCAGTGGTCAAAGCTGGAATAATCTGAGCAACAACATAAAGTAGTATTGAAATTATAACCAAAAGAATAAAATAAATATTCATGCATCCACACTAATATAAATAAATGATTAACTGAATAAATAAATGAGGAGAAGAGATACATCTTCCATGTAAAAACATTCCAAATAATTTATGTAATTACTCTACCCTCAAGATGATTCATAATTCTTCATTCTTTACATGTGGTCTGTGCATAATGACTCCTTCCAAACACTAAGGTATGGGAAAAGTGAAAAAAAAAAAAAGAGTAACTTTACAATGGGTAAACTTGACAAGCATTACCTCGGTCAGGTGATAGGAGTCAACATCAACCATCATAGGTCGTGCTGATAGTGTACACCCTTGATTATCATGTTATAGGAATTTGCTTCTGATATTCCTCCCCAAAACACATATCCCTAGTATAATTATGAGAACATATTAGTTAAATCTCAATTTATAGACACTCTAAAAAATGCAAGGTAGGGAAAGTAGGTTTACAGCTGTGAGCACAAGAAACAGTTTGTTCTTATATTATTACTTATTAATTATTGCATTATTTTCCATATGAACAACTGTAAACCTCCTTTTGCCTCACTCTATATTTGACCAGTACTCTTCAAAACTGTCAAGTTCACTTAAAAAAGAAAAAGTCTGGGGAACTGTCACATCCCAGAGCAGCCTAAGAAGACATGTTGACTAAAAACATAATGTGGTATCCTAGACAGGATTCTGGAACAGAATAAGGACACTGAGTAAAAACTAAGGAAATCTGAAGAAAGTACGGGCTTTAACAATAATGTATGTTGGTTCATTCCTTGTAATAAATGTACTAGTCTAATGTATAGTGTTAACAATAGGAGAAACTAAGTATGAGGTATATGAAAACTCTCTATAACTCATCTTCCCAACTTTTCTGTAAATCTAAAACTGTTCTAAAAATAAAGTTTATTAGAAAAAAAGAAATAGAGGGAAAACCTATAGTTTGAAAGAGGCACAAGAGACAACCAAATCAGAATGTGTAGACTTTGTTTGGATCCTATTAAAAATAACTGTTTTTAAACACACATAAACAAACAAAATATAACAAAATCATTTATAAGAAAATTAGAAATTTGATAATGGGGGTAAAAAAGGGGAAGGATCTTCAAGGAACATGTATAAAGGACTCATGGACAAAGACAATGGGAGGTGGGGGTGGGTGGAGCAGGGAAGAGTAATGGGGAAAAATGTGGACAACTGTAATTGAACAAAAATAAAAAAGAAATTTGAATACTAATATTTAGTGATCTCAGTGAATTTATTGTTACATTTTAGGCATAATAATAGAATTATAGATTTTTAAAAATAGAAACTTTATATTTTGTAGATACCTACTGAAACATATACAGAAGAAATGATATGATGCTTCAAAATAACCTAAGGTAAGGGGTAGGTGGGGGTATAGTTGAAACAAAGTTGGTCATAAATTGGTAGTTTCGAAGCTGAGTGATGGTTGCAAGGAGAGGATCAAACTACTCTATCTACTTTTGTAAATGTTTGAAAATGTCCACTGCAGAGAGAAAGACAGAGACAGAGACAGAGACAGAGAGAGAGAGAGAGAGAGAGAGAGAGAGAGATTTTTCAGTAACTAGAATCCAAAAGAAATGCACAGTGCCCTCTAAGGCTATCAAACTTCTGTGTCCCTCCTTGATCTATTGTGAGCTTTTCTGTTTCTAGACCCTATTCCCCAAGATTGCAGTTTCATATCCTTGATGTCCATTATTGCTTTCAATTTCCTTATTTACATGAGAAAGATCATGGATGTCCAGGCACAGGTTTGCCAGAGGAAACAGGGCAGTATTTGACAGCATACAAGGAAAAGTTTGGGAGCTTCCATATAAATTCCAGTGCCTCTGAAAACAAATATTTTAGTAATGAAAGCTCACCCTAGAGTTTCCAATGGCAGTGTGTGGCTTTGCAGCTCCATAAAATGAAATTCCCAAAGAGTACCTTTGCTAATGGTAAGATTAATCCATCTCCAAACCCTACTGCCAGCAACAAGGAGATATATACATTTACTAAAGAGCAAGAGAGGAAGAGAAGGAAAGAGAAAATCAGAGGGGTAAAAAGAGGGAATGAAGGGGGTAGAATACTTTTTACATATTCTCCTTGCAGATCAGATCAGAATCAAATGAATATCCACAAATGATCACTAAATGATCACCTCCAACAGGATCGAAGGGATTCTGAAAGTTGTATTTAAATGCAGTGCTCATGGACTCTTTGAGGTCTTGAGAATATTAGAAATATCATTTCTTAATTTAAAAAAACATTGAGACAATTTACATATAAAAAATTCAACCATCTGGCATAGAGTTCTGAGTTTTGCCAAATCCAGTAATATAACCATTACCACCATCAAGATAAAATAGTTTTATCACCTTCTCAAATTCCTCTCTGCCCCTTCCTGCCCACCAGCCCCTGGAAACTACTTATCTGTTTTTTTGTTTTTGCTTTTATCATAATGACATTAAGAAGTAGATTTTGAGTCTGGCTTTATTCACTTAACCATAGTGCCTTTGAAATTCAGTCATGTTGTTACATGTATCAGTAGTAATTCATTCTTTTTTATTGTGTCATAGTATTCTACAACACCAGTTGCAGTTCATCTGGGTCATTTTCAGTTTTTGATGAATACACATAAAATTGCTATCTACATGCATAACCAGGTTTTTGTTTGAACATAAGTTTTTATTTTACTTGGGTAGGTATCAAGGAGTGAATTTGCTGAGTCTCATGGTAAATATATACTTAAAATTGTAAGAAACTGCCAATCTGTTTTCCAATGTAGCTGTACCATTGTGCCTTCCTAACAGCATCTTATGAGCATTCATTCCACTTGCATTCCTCCCATTCTAACAGGCACATTGTTATATCTTGTAGTTTAAATCTGTGGTTTCCTGATGAATGGTGGTGTTGAATATCTCCATGTGTTTATTTGCAATATATATACATCTCCTTTGGTGAAGTGTCTGTTCAAGTCTTTTGCCCAATTTTTAATCAGATTGTTTTATTTCTGAGAGTTCTTTGTGTATTCTGGACTTTTACAAGATGTATGTTTTGCCAATATTTTCACTCTAGTTATAACTTGTCTTTTCACGTTCTTAACAGGGACTGGATGATTAATTTTATGTGTCAACTTACCTGGCCAAGGGGTGCTTAAATTACACATTCTTTCTGGGTGTGTCTGTGATGGCATATCCAGAAGAGATTAGCATCTCTGAGTTGGTGGACTCAGTAAGATAGATAGCGCTCTTTGATGCTGATGGCATCATGCAGTCCATTGAGGATTTGAATGGGAGAAAAGGCAAAGGAAGGAGGAATTCTCCCCTTTTTCTTCCTGCTTGATTGCTGGAGCTGAGACGTAGATCTTTTTCTGCCCTGGTGCTCCTGGTTATTGTACCTTCAGACCTGGACTGAAGCATTTTCAGCTCGTTTAGTTCTCTGGCCTTTGGACTCAGTATTGAATTACACGAGCAGCTATCCTGGGTCTCCAGTTTGCAGACAGCAGATTGTGGGACTTAGCCTCTATAATTGTGTGAGCCAATTTCTCATACAAAAAAACACACACCAAAAAAATCCCACAAAAGCCCTTTTTCTCTTTCTGTATCATGCACTAATACAATTGCTTTCAAATTTCAATTTTGGTGAAGTTGAATTTAGCAGTTTTTTAAAAAGATTTTATTTATTTATTTTTAGAGAAAGGAGAAGGGAAGGAGAGAAACATCAATGTGTGGTTGCCTTTCATGCACCCCCTACTAGGGACCTGGACCAACACCCAGGCATGTGCCCTGACTGGGAATCTAACCAGCGACCCTTTGGTTCACAGGCTGGCACTCACCAGCTAGGGCCTGAATTTAGCAATTTTTAAGCTTCATTGTTTATGCTTTTTGTGTCCTCATAAAAAAATTTTTGTCTAACAAAATCATAAACACATTCTTCTATTTTCTCTTCTAGAAGTTGCATAGTTTTAGGTTACATTTAAGATTATAATTTGATTTGGTATAAGAGCAGAGTGCCATTTAATTAATTTATTTACATGTGAATGTCCAATTGCTGCAGCACAATCTGTTGAAATATTTTTCCTTCTCTATTGAATTATCTTGTTGCATTGGTCATAATCAATTGACTATATATGTGAAGGTCTATTTCTGGACTATTTTACTCCCTTGAACTGTAGGTCTGTTCTTAGATTAGGACCATACAGTCTTCATTACTTCTTAAAAAAAAAAAAAAGATTTTATTTATTTATTTTTTTTGAGAGAGGGAAAGGGAGGGAGAAAGAGAGAGAGAGAAGTATTGGGGTTCCAGACAAACATGAATTGGTTGCCTCTCACACGCCCCCAACCAGGAACCTGGCCTGCAACCCAGGTTTGTGTTGTGACTGGGAATCCAACTGGTGACCTTTCCATTTGCAGCATGATACTCAACCTCCAGTGACACCGGTCAGGCCATTACTGTAGCTCTATAGCAAATCTTGAAATCTCAGTGTGAGCCCTCCAATTAGTATTTCGTTTTCAAAATCATTTGGCTACTTTAGATCTGTTTGCCTTCCATATGTATTGTAGAACTGGTTTGTCAAGGTCTCTACAGAAAAGCCTACTGGTTTTGATTAGATTGTAATCTGTAAATCAATTTAGGAAAAATTAACATCATAACAGTATTGAGTCTTCTTATCCATGAACACAGGGTACCTCTCCATTTATTTAATTCTTTTTTCACCACGAAGGTTTTATAATTACTAACATATAGGACTTGCATATATGTTGTCAAATTTATCACTAAGCACTTTGTTTTGATGATATTACAGATGATTCTGTGATTTTTAAATTTAACTTAAATATTCATTGCTCATATTTGGATATACAATTGATTTTGTAAATTACTCTTGCATTCTGAGAAATTATTACAGGATAAGTAGGGGTTAGTTACATTGGGTGGGGTGAGTCTGAAAAAGAGAGAACATCTGATGTGAAGGTACTGAGGTTGTTACAGGGTACAGCCAAGGTGGGGGGTGGCCCAAATATGGATTTGTAATGGGGTCCAGAACTTGGTGTCCAGGAAATATCAGGAAAAAATATATAGAGAGAGGATGTCCTTACCCCCACAAGTCTGAGCTGGGGGATGGGATGCATGGAGCAGGGCCATTGAAAGTTGTTTTGCATAGCAACAGTTTTGCAGATAACCTCTATAACAGTCAGTTAGCATATCTATAACCTCTAACTGGCTTCATAGATATGTTAAATAGCTGTGGACATGCTTTGAGCCAGGGGGATGGGAGTGATTTCCACCCAGGATGTAACTGGAGGGCAACCTCCCTGTTTATAGCACCTTTGTGAGAGCTTGGAGATGATTGACTCCATGCCACAGGGCCATGCCTGTCTGGATTTACTATGGCAGCCCAGTAAAACTGGAAAAATATAGGATTGTTGGCAGCTGTGCCAATTGTGGGAGGAGTAAGAAATAGTGCAGCAGAGGAAAATTGGCACTGGGATTTAAACCCAGGCACAGCAGCCATTCGGAGTCTTTTTGGGACCACGTAGCTTGGGCAGAGAAGAACCACAGACTTCTATTTCTTTTTCTGAGATACAGTACCCTGGACTGGGCAAAGGGGGAAGGAAGGACTGTGAATTTGTGGGTATTCTAAAGGACTTTGGGATCTCAGTGAAGACATTAAGTTATTACTCTTAAATTTGTATAACTCTTTGAATAAATAATCCCTTCCTTTTCACCAATCTCTGGCTTTGAGAGATATCTTTCCCTGGTGGTGGGCAAGGTGAACCTAGTACGGGGTGGGGCAACTCCAGAGCACAAGGGTGGATCCTTTCAGCAATAGTATATCATTTGCACCACACCCCTCTGGGTCTGTTCTGTAAGAAGGTGAGTACAAGGTAAAGTGGACAGAATGGTAATTCTAAACATTACATTCTGATCCAAGTGTTGGGAGTTGACCAGAGGTGGGAGGACATGAGCCTGCTGGCCATAAAATGTTGGAAGGCATTTAATCCAGGCTAAAGAGTTAAGAGATTTGGACTTCTTTCTGTGGAGAAAGGGAAACTATTGAAATGTTTAAAGCATTGAGTTCCATATCAGATTATAATTTAGAGAGAATACATTAATGGCTATGAAGAGAATGGAGTTACCTTGGGGGAGAAATGAGAGTGTTGAGAAAATATTTGAGGCAGGGAGATGTAAACCTAATTCAGGACAAAGATGATAAGGTGGGGACTAAAGAGGATGAGGGCAGGGGTAGATTTCTAACACATTTGAAGTTGAGTCAGCTGGTTTTGGTACCTATGTACTCAGGTACTGGTCTTTCCATGTTGCTCAAGAGGATCCTATCCACACATACACAATAATGCCAAGTCTTTGTAGGAAGTTCATGTAATCCTCTTTGTTATGTTCGTAATTTACTTTTTAAGTTCAACTTTATTTTTAAATTGAATTTATTGGGGTGACATTGGTTAATAAAACCATACAGGTTTCAAGTGTACAACTCTGTAACACATCATCTGCATACTGCATCATGTGTTCACAACCCTAAGTAAGATCTCTTTCACCACCATTTATCCCCCCTTTACTCTTTTCCACATCCTTCCTCACCTCTTCCCTCTGGCAATCACCATACCATTCTCTATTTCTGCTTTATTATTATTATTTTTTGCTTAATCCCTTCATCTTTTTCACCCAGTCCCCACCCCCTTGCCTCTGATGGTTGTCAGTCTGTTCTCAGTATCTGTGAGTCTGTTTCTATTTTGTTTGTTAGTTTATTTTGTTTATTAGATTCCACATATAAGTGAAATCATATTCTCTGACTTCCATATTTCACTTAGTATAATAATCTCCAGTTCCATCCCTGCTGTTGCAAAAGGTATGATTTCCTTCTTTTTATGGTCCAGTAGTATTCCATTGTGTAAATGTACCACACCTTTTTCATCTACTTATCTACTGATGGACATTTGTGCTGTTTCTAGATGTTGACTATTGTAAATAATGCTATAATGAGCATGGGGGTGCACATATTCTTTCCAATTAGTATTTTGGGTTTCTTTGGATATATTCCCGAGAATGGGATCACTGGGTCAAAAGGCAGTTCTATTTTTAATTTTTTGAGGAAACTTTATAATGTTTTTTGTAATTGCTGCATTAATCTGCATTCCTACCAATAGTGCACTAGGTTTCCTTTTTCTCTACCTCCTAGCCAACACTTGTCGTTTGTGGATTTATTAATGATAACCATTCTGACAGGTATGAAGTGATATCTCATTGTGGTTTTAATCTGCATTTTTATAATGATTAGTGATATTGAACATCTTTTTATGTCAATTGGCCATCTGTATGTCCTCTTTGGAGAAGTGTCTAATCAGGTCCTTGGACCATTTTTAAATTGTATTGTTTATATTTTTGTTGTTTGTTTGAATTATTCATAAGTTTGGGATTTTTTAAATTGATTTTAGAAAAACACAGAGAGAAAGAGAGAAACATCGATTTGTTGTTCCACATAATTATGCATTTATTGGTTGATTCTTTTATGTGCTCTGACCAGGGATTGAACCTGCACCTTGGTATATCAGGATGATGCTCTAACCAACTGAATTATCTAGCCAGGGCTAAATATTGGATATTAACACCTTATTGGATATATCATTGGTGTCTTGCAACTGTTCAAGACTGGGCAGGTTCACACAGGATTCAGGCAGATGGAAGAATATACCCAGAACCACTGGAATGCCTGACATGCCTTTATTCCAGGATGGGGTGATCCACATGCATGCCAAAAGCCCCGAGTCATACTGTGGGAAGTCCTGACTCCTTTATACACTAAATGCACACAAAGCCAGCAGGATGCCAAGATATTATATAACAGTGTGATGCTGCACATGTGGGCAAATACTCAAGGCTATAGGAATACTGCTAAGTCATAGCTGCCTGGACATCTGGATAAGAAAGCCTGATTGACTCCATTTTCCCTACAATTGGAAAATATGTTCTCCCATTCAAGACAATGGGTTGTCTTTCCATTTTGTTGATGTTTTCCTTTGCTGTGCAAAAGCTTTTTAGTTTGATGTAGTCTCATTTGTTTACTTTTTCTTTTGTTTTCCTTGACCTAGGAGCTATAACAGAGAAAATATTGCTATGAGAATGTCTGAGATTTTACTGCCTATGTTTTCTTCTAAGATTTTTATAGTTTTGTGACTTGCATTAAAGTCTTTAATCCATGTTGAGTTTATTCTTGTGTATGGTATAAGGTAGTAATCTAGTTTCTTTTTTTTTTATATGTAGCTGTCCAGTTTTCCTAACACCATTAATTGAATAGACTGTCTTTACCCCATTGTGTATTCTTGTTTTGTCAAAGACTTAATTGACCATAAGGCAAGGGTTTATGTCTGGGCTCTCTATTTTTTTCCATTGACCTATATGGCTGTTTTTATGCTGTTTCCATATTGCTTTATTACTATTACATGGTACTAAAGTTTGATATCAGGTAATATGATTCCTTCAAAATTGTTCTTCTTTGTCCAGATTGCAGAAGCTTTTTGGGTATTTGTGATTTCATATAAATTTTGGGAATATTTAATCTAGTTCTGTGAGATCTATTATTGGTGTATTAATAAGAATTTCACTGAATCTAAGATTGCTTTGGATAGTATGGACATTTTAATGATGTTAATTCTTCCTATCCATGAACATGATATATGCTTTCACCTGCTACTTTACTGAATTTATTTATCAGTGTTTTTTTTTTAACAGTTCTTAAGGTTTTCTATATACAGTGTCATGTCACCTGCAAATAATAACAGTTTTACTTCTTCCTTTCCAATTTTGATGTCCTTTTTTGCTTTTTCTTGTCTGACTGCTGTAGCTAGAACTTCCAATACTATGTTGAATAGGAGTGGTAAAAGTGGACATCCCTGTCTTTTTCCTCAGCTTAAGAGAAACACTTAATTTTTGCCTGTTGAGTATGATGCTTGCTCTGGTTTGGTCATATATGGCCTTTATTATGTTGAAGTATGTTTTGTCTATTTTCACTTTTGGGGGAGTTTTTATCATAAATGGATGCTGGATTTTATTAAATGCTTTTTTACATCTATTCATGTGATCATGTGGTTTCTAATCCTTCATTTCATTTACATGGTGTATCACATTTATTAATATACAAATATTGTACCAAACTTTCATCCCAGGAATAAATCCCACTTGATCATGGAAGATGAACATTTTAATGTATTGCTGTATTTGGTTTGCTAATATTTTGTTGAGGATTTTAGTATCTATGTTATGAAAGATATTGGCCTATAATTTTCTATCCTCATAGTATCTTTGTCTGGTTTTGGAATTAGAATAATGCTGACTTTGTAAAATGAACTTGGAAATCTTCCTCCTCTTGAATTTTTGGAATAGTTTGAAGATATGTGTCAGTTTTTCTTTGAATATTTGGTAAAATTCACCTGTGAAGACATCTGCTCCAGGATTTTTGTTTGGTGGGAGTTTCTTGATAACTGCTTTGATTTTATTAGTTATAATCTGTCTAGTCAGACTTCCTGATTTTTCCTGATTATATGTTTCTAGGAGTCTATCTATTTCACCCAGTTTCTCTCCTTTGTTGTCATATAGTTATTCATAATATTTTCCTACAATACTTTGTATGTCTTTGGTGTCAGTTGTTGCTTTTCTTCTTTCATTTCTGAATTTATTTGTACCCTCTCTCCTTTTTTCTTCATGAGTCTGTTTAAAGTTATATCAATTTTATTTATCTTTTTAAAGAACCATCCCTTGGTTTCTGTAATGCAGGAGCCCTATCCTGGTAGATGATTAAATGGTCCTGATACTCTGAAAAAAAAAAAAAACCCCCCATCCAGTGGACTAGCAGATGTAGACATACCATATTACTCACATCACAGAGGAGTACACTGATGGCAGTGGGTAGTGCAAGAGAGACCGTACCTCTTTCAGTCTGAGGATCATTATAAGGGACCCCAGCCAAAGGAGGTATGTGTCCTACACCTGAGTCTGAACTATATTACCTCATGTGTACATGCAGAAATAAAAGGTCAAAAAGCAGTTACAAGACAAAAAACCACTCCCAAAAGGAGATAAGGAGTAAGTCATAATGTATTCCCAAAACAATACACATTCTTTCTGGCCAGCAGACCTCTGGCCAGCCCTCACCACAGGTGATGGGAGAGCCATGTATTGAACCCACACTCCACACCAACACTGCTCTTTGAACACATATTCTTTGCGTTAAATCTTTTTTTAAATTTTATTTTAATTGTTGTTCTTGT
The DNA here is from genome assembly GCA_004027475.1 of Anoura caudifer. NCBI lineage: Eukaryota > Metazoa > Chordata > Mammalia > Chiroptera > Phyllostomidae > Anoura > Anoura caudifer. The sequence continues at coordinate 59,533 of PVKU01006981.1, read as the reverse complement.
AAAGTTTTCTGTCTTTTACTCCCATCCCAGCCCACTGCCCAAGCACTCCCCTCCTCCCTCCCATTTCCACCCCCCCCCTAGTTTTTGTCCATGTGTCCTTTAAACTTGTTCTTGTAAACCATTTCCCTTTTCCCCCTGAATTTCCCCCCTTCCCCTCTGGTGGCTGTCAGCCTGTTCTCATTTTCAGTGTTATTGGTTATATTTTGCTTGTTTGTTTGTTGTGTTGTTTAGGTTCCTCTTAAAGGTGAGATCATATGGTATTTGTCTTTCACCACCAGGGTTATTTCGCTTGGCATAATGCTTTCCAGTTCCATCCATGCTGTGGTGAAGGGTAGAAGCTCCTTCTTTCTTCTGCTGCATAGAATTCAATTGTGTAAATGTACCATAGTTTTTTGATCCATTCATTTACTGATGGGCACCTAGGTTGCTTCCAACACTTGGCTATTGTAAATTGTGCTGCTATGAACATAGGGGTGTATAGATTCTTTTGGATTGGTGTTACAGGGTTTTTAGGATATAATCCTAGCAGTGGAATTGCTGGATCAAAAGGTAGATCCATTTTTAGTTTTCTTAGAAAATTCCATACTGCTTTCCATAGTGGTTGTACAATTCTGCAATCCCAGCAACAGTGCACTAGGGTCCCCTTTTCTCCACAACCTCTCCAACACTTGTTGTTTGTTGCTTTGTTTATGATGGCCATTCTGACTGGTGTGAAGTGGTATCTCACTGTGGTTTTAATTTGCATCTCTCTGATAGCTAGCTATACTGAGCATCTTTACATGTGTCTCTGCATCCGCTGTATGCCCTCCTTGGAGAAGTGTCTGTTCAAGTCCTTTGCCCATTTTTTAATACGGTTGTTTGTCTTAGAGTGGAGTCATGTAAGTTCTTCATACATTTTGGAGATTAAACCCTTGTCTGAGGTATCATTGGCAAATATATTTTCCCATACAGTTGGTTCTCTTTTTATTTTAATACTGCATTCTTTAGCCATGCAGAAGCTTTCTATTTTGATGAGATCCCATTTGTTTATTCTTTCCTTTATGTCCCTTGCTTTAGGGGACATATCAGTAAAAATGTTACTGCATGAAATATCTGAGATTTTCCTGCCTATGTTCTCCTCTAGGACTTCAATGGTGTCATGGCTTATATTTGAGTCTTTTATCCATCTTGAATTTATTTTTGTGTATGGTATAAGTTGGTGCTCAAGTTTTATTTTTTTTGCACATAGCTGTCCACTTCTCCCAACACCTCTTGTTGAAGGCTATTTCTACTCCATTTTATGTTGCTGCCTCCTTTGTTGAATATTAATTGACCATAGAGAATTGGGTTTATTTCTGGGCTCTCTGTTCTGTTCCACTGGTCCATGTGCCTGGTTTATGCCAGTACCAGGCTGTTTTGATTACAATGGCCTTGTAATACAGTTTGGTGTCAGGTATTGTGATCCCTCCTACTCTGCTCTTCTTTCTCAAAATTGCTGCAGCTATTCGAGGTTGTTTATGGTTCCATATAAATTTTTGAAGTGTTTGTTCTATGTCTGTGAAATATGCCATTGGTACTTTAATAGGTATTGCATTGAATCTGTAAATTGCTTTGAGTAGTATGGTCATTTTGATGATGTTAATTCTTCCGACCCATGGACATGGTATATGCTTCTATTTGTTTGTGTCTTCCTTGATTTCTTTCTTCAGTGCTGTGTGGTTTTCTGCATACAAGTCTTTTTCCTCTTTGGTTAGGTTTATTCCTAGGTATTTTATTTTTCTTTTTGCTATATTGAATGGGATTTTTTCTTGATTTCTGCTTCTGCTGTTTCATTGTTGGTATACAAAAATGCTTTTGATTTCTGGATATTGACTTTGTATCCCACTGTTTGGCCAAATTCATTTATTAGGTCGAGCAGCTTTTTGGCCGAGTCTATAGGATTTATCATGTCATCCGCAAACAATGATAGTTTTATTTCCTCCTTTCCAATTTGGATGCCTTTTATTTCCTTTTTTTTTGTCTAATTGCCATGGCTAAGACTTCCAATACTATATTGAATAGAAGTGGTGAGAGTGGAAATCCTTGTTTTGTTTCTGATCTTAGTGGAAAAAATTTTAGTTTTTGCCCATTGAGTATGATGTTGGCTGTAGGTCTCTCATATATGGCCTTTATTATGTTGAGGGATGCTCCCTCTATTTCCACTTTGCTGAATATTTTTATCATAAATGGGTGCTGTACCTTATCAAATGGTTTTTCTGCATCTATTGATATGATCATGTAATTTTTGTCTTTGCTTTTGTTTATGTCATGTATTACATTTACTGATTTGCAAATGTTGAGCCAACCTTGCATCCCTGGGATGAATCCCACTTGGTCATGGTGTATGATCTTTTTAATGTATTGTTGGATACGGTTTGCCAATATTTTGTTGAGGATTTTAGCGTCTATGTTCATCAGCAATATTGGCCTGAAGTTTTCTTTCTTTGTTGTGTCTTTATCTGGTTTGGGGATTAGGATGATGCTGGCTTCATAGAAAGAGTTTGGGAGTCTGCCATCATTTTGGATTTTTTGGAATAGTCTGTGAAGGATAGGGGTTAGCTCTTCCTTAAATACTTTGTAAAATTCTCCTGTAAAACCATCCGGTGCCAGGCTTTTGTGTGTTGGGAGTTTTTTGATTACAGCGTCTATTTCATCTGCTGTTATTGGTTTGTTCAGGCTCTCTGCTTCTTCCTCATTGAGTTTTGGGAGATTATATTTTTCTAGACACTTGTCCATTTTACCTAGGTTTTCAAATTTCTTGGCATACAGTTCTTCATAGTAATTTCTTACAATCCTTTGTATTTCTGTGGTGTCAGTTGTAATCTCTTCTCTTTCATTTCTGATTGTGTTTATTTGGGTCCTCTCTCTTTTTTTCATGACGAGCCTGCTCAAAGGCTTGCTGATTTTGTTTATGTTTCCAAAGAACGAGCTCCTGGATTCATTGATCCTTAGGATTGTGCTTTTAGTCTCTATGTCATTTAATTCTGCTCTGATCTTGGTTGTTTCCTTCCTTCTACCTGCTCTGGGCTGTCTTTGCTGTTGTTCCTCAAGTTCTTGTAGGTGTAGGGTTAAGTTGTTTGTTTGAAATGTTTCTATCTTTTTTAGGTAGGCCTATATAGGTATGAACTTCCCTCTGAGGACTGCCTTCGACGCTGTGTCCCTTAAGTTTTGGGTTGTTGTGAGTTCATTTTTGTTTGTTTCCAGAAACTTTTTTTATTTCTTCCCTAATTTCATTTCTTGACCCATTCATTGTTTAATAGCATGCTATTCAGTGTCCGTGATTTTGAGTGTTTTGGTTTTTGCCCTTGGTGCTGGTTTCTAGTTTCAGTCCCTTGGAGTTGGAGAAAATTCTTGGCATGATTTCAATTTTCTTGAATTTGTTGAGGCTTGTTTTGTGTCCTATTATGTGGTCTGTCTTTGAAAATGTTCCATGTGCATTTGAAAAGAATGTGTATTTAGCTTCTTTTGGATGAAGGGCTCTATGTATATCAGTTAAGTCCATTTTATCTAGGGTATTGTTCAATGCCACAATACCTTTGTTGATATTTTGTTTGCAAGAGCTGTCCATTTTTGACAATGGGGTATTAAAATCCCCTACTATAATTGTATTGCTGTTAATATCTTTCTTGAAGTCCTCTAAGATTTTCTTTATGCATTTGGGTGCTCCTATATTGGGTGCATATATATTTACAATGTTTATGTGTTCTTGGTGGATTCTTCCCTTGAGTAATATGAAGTGACCTTGTGGGTCTCTCTTTTTTAGCCCTTTTTTTGAAGTCTGTTTTGTCTTATATGAGTATTGCTACCCTGGCTTTTTTCCCCTGTCCATTTGCTTGGAATATTTGTTTCCAGCCCTTCATTTTGAGTCTGTGTAGGTCTTTTGTCCTGAGGTGGGTCTCTTGTAGGCACCATGTATGTGGGTCATGCTTTCTTATCCATTCAGCTATTCTGTGTCTTTTGATTGGAGCATTTAATCCATTTACATTTAAGGTTATTATTGACAGGTACTTATTCATTGCCATTTTTGTACCTGTGTTTCTCTCTCTCTCTCTCTCTCTCTCTCTCTCTCTCTCTCTCTCTCTCTCCCTTCCTTCCTTCCTTCCTTTCCTTAAAGCAGTCCCTTAGCATCTCTTGCAGAACTGGTTTGGTGGAGGTGTATTCTTTTAGACTTCTTTTGTCTGGGAAGCTCCTTATTTGGCCTTCTATCTTGATTGAGAGCCTTGCTGGATAAAGTAGTCTTGGTTGCAGGCCTTTGGTTCTCATTACTTGGAATATTTCTTGCCATCCTCTTCTGGCTTGCAGCATCTCCATTGAGAAGTCAGCTGCTCACATTATCGGAGCTCCCTTGTATGTTACTTCCTATTTCTCCCTTGCTGCCTTTAAGATTCTCTCTTTGTCTTGGAATTTTGCCATTTTAATTATGATGTGTCTTGAAGTGGGCTTCTTTGGGTTCCTCTTGATTGGGACTCTCTGTGTTTCCTGGATTTGTATGACTTTTTCTCTCATCAAATTAGGGAAGTTTTCCATCATTGCTTTTTCAAATTTGTTTTCTATTCCTTGCTCTTCTTCTTCTCCTTCTGGTATCCCTATTATATGGATATTATTATGCTTCATATTGTCTTGCATTTCTCTTAATCCCTCTCTGTTCTTTCTGAGCCTCTTTTCCTTTTCTTGCTCTTTCTGGATGTTTTTTTCTACTTTGTCCTCCAACTCGCTGATCCGATCTTCTGCTTTGTGGATTCTGGTTTTGATTCCTTCTACTGTGTTCTTCAGTTCAGAAATTGTAATCTTCATTTCCTCTTGGCCCTTGTTGATAGTTTCTATTTCCTTTTTCATGTTGATGTAGTTTGCAGTGAGTTTATTGTCACTTCCCTGTAGTGTCTTGTAGCTCAATGTGAGCTCATGGAACTTCCTGATAACCATTGCTTTGCACTTAATATCTGATAGTGGAGTTGCCTCTATTTCATTTAGCATTCTTTCTGAGGCTTTTTCCTTTCCTTTCATTTGGGGATTATTTCTTTGTCCTCCCATTGTTTGTGAGACTCTTCTTGTTAGCCTCAGCTTCTTAAGTTGATCTGTTTTGGCTCCATGGGTTTATGATGTGAACTTCTGTGGTAGAATCCCTGTGAGATTCAGTGGTGCAGTCTCCTTGATCTCCCAAGCTCACTGGTGTTGGGCTGTCAGTTAAGTTGGCTCTGTGCTTGTCTTGGGTTTTGATTGTTGTTTGGTCTTTCTTTGGTTGGTCCTTCCCACCAGCTGGTTAACTGAAGGTCACTCTGTCTATCACCTCTTGTATTTTGTTTTGCTGGTGAGGGCAGTTTGTGTTGAAGCTGGTTCTTCTGTGTGTACAAGATTTTGAGGATTCTTTCTTGCTCTTGTTTGATACAGACACTAGCCAGCAGTGTCCACATCATTATGGATGAATTAAAACATAAACACAGACTACCGAGTCTGGTGGAGGAGTAAGGATGACATCATGGCTTTTCTTTCAAGAGGAGCAAAAGCCGCCATCTCCATCCTGACAGGCCTTTATTCTATTCATATCTCCTTACATTCCATGATGGTTCTTCCTCACTATCCTGGTTACAACAAAGAAGCCAATGCCCCTCATTACATCACAGAAGAAGGACATTAACAAATGAATAGGCAGCCAGTTACACTGGTCCGTGCAAAGTAGTTTCAGGGTGAGGCGGTTTCAGCAAAAAGCCAATCTCAAAACAGCCTAAGTATATTGCGAATCTGATTACTCATGAAAGAACCTATCTGTGTGCGTGGGTCCTGTGCATCTCTGAGTGGGAGCTGAGCCCATGCCACGCAGAAGGGTCTGCCACACTTGTTCAATTGTTTGTACTAAGTAGTTTCTCCACTCTTTAGTTGTATTTCCAGATAGGACCTGGATTGAGATTTGTGTGGTTTCCACTCCCTCCTTCACCTTCTTCTGTTGTTATCTGTTGGTGGTTCCTTTGTTGTTGGGTTTCCTCTTCTAGTGGGTATCCTGATGTTTACCACTTCCACCTACTCTTTTTTGTGATCAGTTGGAGGAAAAGGGGAAAATGGTTTAAGACAGCAAAAGAGTATTCTATGATATTTACAGTAGCAGCTGGTATAGAAGAGATAGGAGATCCTTTGACTATGTAGAGTGGTAACCGTGATCTTCCACCCAACTAGCCACTGTTTGGAAAGGATGGAACAATGATGAGACTTTTGTTGGGGTGGGAAGGATTGTGAATTGGATGTAGAAAGTAGTGAGGTTGTGGGAGGTCAGATTCTGAGGTAAGGTGGGAGTAAAGATAGTAAATAGGTATAGTGTGAGAGAGAATAGAGTTAACCACTACAGTACTAGAGTTCAGGAAACCGTGAAGTGGGCTAAGATCTGGGAGGGTGTTGTGTAGTATTTACAGTTGTATGGAATAGCTATTATTTACAATAATATTACAGCAACAATCATATGACAGATTCTATGAGATCTAGATAACAAGAATAGGGAGTATAGGACCTTGAGTACTGTTCTAATGGAATTCAAGTGAAGTGAAGGACAGAAAATTAGCAATACACTATTAAAGAAAGAACAGGAGAAACCTGTCAAATGATACAATATAACCAGCCAAACAAAGAAGACTATACAGAAAGAAGAGGAATACAAAAATACTATTAAAGTAAAAGATATAAGTATAATGGGAAAAAAATTAATACAAATATGCAATAACTGGCAGGTTCTCTGTAATAGCAAAATGAAATTTGTCTCACTGTTTCAGCTGTTGGGATGCCCCCCTTTTGGGTCCAACTGTAGTCCTTTCACAGTTTCAGGTTTTTTTGTCTCACTTGTGGGTATTTAAAAAAAAAGCAGAAGAAGGAAGGAAGATGAGATGAAATTGGAAAGAAAGGAAGAAGAAAACAAGAAAGAAGGAAAGAGAAGAAAAAGGAATTTAAAGATGAAAAAATGATAAAAATTGAAAAATAAAAAATTACTTAAAAAACAACAACAATAACAACAACAACATCAACAACAAAAATCCCCAAGAGCCTCTTGTTGGTTTCAAACTGGCCAAGCCAGTTTTTCTGGTCTTGCTGGCTGCAGCAGGCTGAAGGGTGATTGGTATGGCTTTTCTCCCTTAGGATTGGGCAGCCTGGCGCCTCTCACCCCCAGCACCTTAGGTGTGGGACAGGGTTACCACTGTGGGCTGGGGTGCTCTCCAGGCTGACTCGGTCCCACATGTTTGGGAGTGCACCCTTCCTTCCCAATGCTATGAGGGTGCGCAGGGCCTTCCGCTCATCCTCGGATCGCTGCCTGGCTGGGTAGGGAGCTAGCTGGAGCAGCTGTTACAGGAGAATTCCCTAAACAGTGTCTCTCTCCTCACTTTTTCTTTTTGAGAAGTTCTTCCTACTCAATCCTGCCACTCCATACAATGGCCTGTTCTCTGGCACAGCCCAATTCTCCAGCCAGACCGGTGACTATCAGAGTCAGAGCCTGTCACTTCGCAACTCCCAACTCTCCCCAACCAGCATCCACAGACTCTGTGGGTGCTCACAGTCCCTGTATGTTTGCCACTTATCCCTTATTCCCCTCTCTGCGACTTCAAGCAGTGAGGTCTCTCCCGGTGCTGCTCAAACCTTGTTTGGCAGGGGAGGGAGCAGTTGACCCTGCTCTCTCCCAAGGACCCTGTGGCATACCTGGTGGGCACCAGCCTGGGGTACAGCCACCCTGGTCCCCACTCCAGCCTCTGGGACCTTACTGTCCTGAAGCAGTCTTCCCACCATCTGGTTTTTCAGTGTCTGCTACAATTTTTTGTCTCTTATTTTCATATATGCTGAGGTACTGTTGGATGTTTGCTCTGTTCCTCCGTAGATTGGCTAGGTTTTTCTCCCATGTGTAGGGGGAAGTGGAATCCGCTCCCTCCTTCCACACCACCATCTTCCTCTATCCCTTTGTGTTAATTCTTGAAGTAGGGGGACTGTGTGGTGAGCATGTTGGCACTTTGCATCCATATACCACAGATATAGTAAAGGCCACACCCTATGACTAAAAGTGCTATACAGAAGCCAAAGAGACCCAGGAGGAGGGAACACTGCTAATATTCTGTAGCAGTCACTACCATAATACTCTTGCACAGGATTGCTGGCATCTACTCCATGGGTTGTACAGTTTCATTTGCAATCCTGTTTTGGCATTCAATACATATGGGTATGGGCTGTCATACTTTTCTACCTGTAATGCTGACAGCCACCCCACACTATTTCAAACTGAGTACATGAGCTATGGCTTGGTGCAGTTAATCTGCTCTCTAATGATGGAAAACACCTACTCATGTGTCTGTTTGAAGAAGGGGTCAGAAGCCTTCCAGCCTTGCAGCCAGTCCCAGTGTGTCTGGTCCATAGAGTGAATCCACTGTGGTAGCCAACAGAGGCCACAGTTGGGAGATCTATGCAGTCCCAACAGTCTGAGTGGTTATTCACAGTGGCCAGCATTCCTGCCCATTGAGGAAAGGTGTTTTTGCAGAATCTAACCAGACAACCCCTAAGAATTTGACACAGAACCCAGGTAAACAAGGTCATACTATGAAAGTATATTTTATGAAAACAGAACACAAAGGTTAATGAACACAGCAAATCATAAACCAGTTTCTGAGTCTGCAATAGTGTCAGATGAGAAGACTTACACATGCAAGTCTTTTGCTGGAATAAAGATAAACAGTGACAATCTGATACATCCTCTTTATCTGTAGTTTAAATGTCTCCGGTGATGTCATCAAGTGCTCAGGTAAATTCTGTATGGTTGATACGGCATCAGCAGTTCTAGATAATTCCAAATCAGAAGATGACAGAAAAATGAAATACTAGAGTGAAAGAAAACTGGAGAAATTTAGGATCTTGTCTAGTTCAGAAGTGAGAAATAAAATTTTACAGACAAGTCACTGAATTAGAGGCTACTTTCCATAATTGTGTATAACAGATTTTATTGAAATGTAGTTTTCATCTAAAATCACCTTCATTTTTACCAAAGAGCCAAATCAAAACCAATTCATTTACTGTATTAAGTTGTTACAATTTGTCATGATTAACAAAACAGGAATAATGATTGATCATATAGGCTTTCTTAAATCTACTTTGCTGGAATGTTACAAGGAATTCCTGGATTGAGCTTTAATTAGCCCCTCAGGGCTGGGAAGTCAAGGCACACAGTTGCCATCAGGTCTTGCCTACAATACCTACAGATATGTGTGAGTTTCTCAAGTGCTTGATGTCCCTACAATGTCTTGGGATCTTCCCATGACAACTTTCAGGGAAGTAACCAACACTCCTTACCTGGAAAGACTGCCATGAATCATGTGGCCAAGCAAGGTATCTGGCCATTTCTTCAAGGAGCTTTTATAAAAATTTCATCTTTATTGTACTTTCTTCCATTACATTTAGTTCCCTTATACCCACTCCTGCCGGCAATCACCACACTGTTGTCCATGTCCATGAGTCCTTTTTTCTTTTCATTCAATCCTTCCACCCCCTAACCTCCTCACCCCAGCAGTCATCCTGCTTTCCATCCAAAAGGTTTTTATAGGCTTCAAAGTCAATCTGAATTTCTTACAGCTTTCTGATGACATCCAGAGTCCAGGCAAGACTCTTTTGATCATGACATTCCAGGTAAAGACTAGTTGATAAAATCATAATTGGAAGCTGACTTTTATGTCCTGTTATGAAGAAATCAGATTTTTATTGGATTTATGCAAATAAAAGTTGCTATGGAAAGAATAATACTCACTCCATTAAGAGTTTGCAAATTTCAGAGGGGTCAGGTAGGGAGAAAAATATAAATGACTCAATATTGCTTATGAAAGAATACTTTACCAAATTGCTTTATGAAACAGAAAGTTTTCTTATGTCTGTGTAAACCCACGCATTTCACAGAGCTCCAGCAATCTTCACTTAGTTCAAAGATCTTCAATAGATCCAAAAATCTATTCTAAGGAATATGCAATCAGTCAGAGACCTCTTCATAAATCCTTCCCAAGACATAATATATTTTTGCAAATGCATTAGAGCAAAACAATGACTATTTATAAATGACAAAATTTAAAATCACGTGATTACAGAGTTAGGTATAATGCAATTGACAAAGGAATTTGCTTTCCTGCAACATTTTAAGATAACAACTGAAATTACAAATGAAAGTATATCAGAATTATATAATCTCTAGAACATCTACTTTAATAAAAATATGTGTATACAAATAGAACATATTTATTATTTCTTTATTTGACAAAATCTCCTGTGTACTATAAGCATACTAAATAGGCCTAATTAGTTACAAAATTTATCTTTTATAAAACAGGGAGAACAAATACTTTAGGCATTCTAGGAACCTATTGGAATAACCTGAAGTCATTTCTCAGTTAAAAAGTCTCTTAAAATTTGAACTTTGGTAAGACTGTCAAACAAACTTAACCAAAAGATTATAACATAAACATTTTGTAAAACAAAACATTTTTATGGCAATAAACTTAAAAAAATTAATTAAATTTACAACCAGTTTTCACATCAAACAATTTGTCCAGACCACAGGATCCTGTTTAATATATATGTGTATACTTTCTTTAGGCCGATAAAATACTGCACCCTAATTATACCATCCAGAGGCAGAAAACACACCACCACCACATGTAATACAGAGATAAACACATATCACATAGAGACCATACACATGAAGACTGAACATATAAAGACTATACATATGATTTGACTTATTAATTTGGGTAGAGAAAGCACATGACATTCTCATTTGCTTGTCTTTTTGCTTCTTCCCTATACACAATCCTTCCACAACTTTTAAGTTTCTTAAAAGGATGAGTCCCTTTTAACTCATCCAGAAATCACAACAATCTACTTTTAATTCTATTTCATTCAAAATATATTGCCATAATTTACCTTTTATTACTAAAGCCATATATATTTTTCCTAACTTAAATGTAAGTAATTAGCATTCTATGGATTGATAAATTTCATAAATCTTACCCTGTTTACTAGACCTTTAGTAAAACAATTCTAATTAATCTAAAATGCTACCTAAGCCACTCCTTTCCAAAATAGAAACAAAAATGAAAATCTAAAGCAAAAGCAAAATTGCAAGGGACAAGGATTAACCTTAGAATTTTATGTCCTTATTTTTCTAACTTAAGCTCACACCTTTGCTTCAGCTGCTTTTTCCTTTCCCCCCATGCAGGTCCTCTGCAAGGCCTGCCAGAGTGCTGGTGGCATTCTCCCAATACTAGTGCACCATCCCAGAATTACCCCTGCTATTTCCAGGATTACCTCCTGGCCTCCCCCACCCAGCAAGTTATCACATACAGTGTACTCAACTAGAGTATTTTCCAGAATATCCTGTTTGCGACACCAATTATAACACAGGATCCCCAAACCGGGGAGCTGCTTAAGTGTTTGTGATATTCCTAAAAAACCCACCCAGTGGACCAGGAGATATGGACATGCGACTTATTACCCATATGACAGAGGAGTTCACTGATAACCGCTGGTTGGTGCAAGAGAGACCACACCTCCTCCAGTCTGAGGCTCATTATAAGGGGTCCCAGACAAAGGAGGCACGTGTCCTACACATGACTCTAAACTACATTACTTTATGTGTACATGCAGAAAGAAAAGGTCAAAAAACAATCACAGAACAAGAAGCTGCTTCCAAAAGGAGATAAGGAGATAGTTATAATCCTTTACCAAAACAATACACATTTTTTCTGGCCAGAGGCCCCCTAACAAGCCCTCATCACAGGTGGTGAGAAAGACATGTATTGACCCCACAGTGCCATTGATCTTTTGTATTTTTTTTAGCTTCTATGTCATTTAATTCTGCTCTGATATTTATTATTTATTTCCTTTATTTCCTTCTACATACTCTGGGATTTGTTATTCTTTTTCTAGTTCTTTAAAGTCTAAGGGTAGTTTGAGATTTTTTTTTTGCCTCCTGAGGTAGGCCTGTAATATTGTGAATGTTCCTCTTAGGACAGCTTTTGCTGTGTCCCCTAGATTTTGGGTTGTTGTGTATTCATTTTCATTTGTCTCAAAGTAACTTTTGATTTCTTCCTTGATTTCATTATTGACTCATTGTTTAGTAATATTTTGTAGCCTCTATGTGTTTGAGTATTTTTCAGTTTTTTTATTGTAATTGATTTCTAGTTTCATACCATCATGATCAGCGAAGATGCTTGATATGATTTCAATCTTTTTTAATTTATTAAGACTTGTGTCTTAACATGCAGTCTATCCTAGAGAATGTTCCATTTGCACTTGAAAAGAATGTATATTCTGTTGCTTTGGGGTGAAATATTCTGTTAATATCAATGGATTTTCATCTGGTCCATTGTGTTGCTAAGATCACTGTTACCGTCTTAATTTTTTATCTGGAAGATCTATCCATTGATGTCAATGAGGTATTACAATCCCTACTATGACTGTATTACTTTTGATATGTCCCTTTGTGTCCACCAAGATTTTCTTAATATATTTAGGTGCTCTTATGTTGGGTGCATATATATTTATATGGCTTATATCTCCTTGTTGGATTGATCTCTTTACTATTATGTAATGTCCTTCTTTGCCTTTTTTATGGCCTTCATTTTGAAGTCATTTTGTTTGATATAAGTATTGCTACCCCAGGTTTTTTTTTTTTTTTGGTTCCTATTTGTATGGACTATATTTTCTACCCCTCCACTTTCAGTCTGTGTGTATCTTTTGTTCTGAGTTGGGTCTCTTATAGACCATATATATATGGGTCATATTTTCTTGTCCATTGAGCATGTCTTTTGATTGGAGATTTTAATCCATTTATGTTTAAAGTTATTATTGATAGGTATTTATTTATTGCTACTTTATTCTTTATACCTATATTCTTCTCTCTTACTTTTTATTCTTTTTTTAAAGAAGACCCTTTAACATTTCTTGCAATACTGGTTTGGTTGTAATGAAATCCTTTAGCCTGTCTTTGCCTGGGAAGTTATTTATTTTGTCTTCCATTTAAATGATAGCCTTGATGGATAGAGTAGTCTTGGTTATAGGTCCTTGCTTTTCTTTTTTTCTTTTTTTTTAATCTGAAGATGGAATTTATTTATTTATTTATTTATTTATTTATTTATTTATTTATTTATTTTTGTTCAAATACAGTTTTCTACCTTTCCCCCCAGCCCTCCCCACCTCCCTCCCTCATTTCCACCCCCCTTTTGTTGTCCATATGTCCTTTATAAATGTTACTGTAAACCCTTCACCCTTTTTATCACTTTTAATATTTCATGCCAATCCCTTTTGACCCTAAGTGTTTCTCTTGAGAAATCATCTGACAGCCTTACGGAAGCTCCCTTGTAGGTAACTGTCCTTCTCTTGCTCTTCTTAAGAATCTCTCTTTATCTTTAACCTTTGGCATTTTAATTATGATGTGACTGGATATTGGCTTTTTTTTTTCTTGTTTATCTTCTTTGGGGCTCTGTGCTTCCTGGACTTGTGTGTCTTTTTTCTTCACCATATTAGGGAAGATTTTGGCCATTATTTCTTCAAATATGTTCTGGATCCCAGGCTCTCTCTCTTTTCTTTCTGGTATCCCTATGATATGGATGTTATTGTGCTTGATGTTATCCCAGAGGTCCTTCAGACTTTCTTCATTAAAAAAAAAACTTTTTTATTTTTATTTTTTGCTGCTCTGTTTGGGTGTTTTCTGTTATCTTGTTATCTAAACCACTGACTCAGTCCTCTGTGTTCTCTAACCTCCTGTTGTTCCTTCTAGTGTATTCTTTTTTTCAGATATTGCATTCTTTATTTCTGCCTGATTGTTTTTTAATGGATTTTATGTCCTTTTTAATGCTATATCTTTGTTTATGTGCTCACTAAGATCAGTTATTCTTCTTAGGTCTTCCACCAACCATATAACCATTGTTTTGAACTCTGTATGTGGTATCATGGTTGCTTCCTTTTTAATTCTTTTTTCTAGGGATTTCTCTTGTTCTTTCATTTGGGGCATGTTTTTTGTCTTACCACTTTGTCTGCTTTCTTGTGCTTGCTATTGTAGATCTGTTATTACTCTCAAACTTGTTATGGTGATTTCATGTTGTAAGCATCTTGTGGGGTTCAGTGATGCAATCTTTCAGATCACCTGATCTAGGTGCTCCAAGAATGTTTCTAGTGTAGTTTATGTGTGTCCTCCTGTTGTAGTTGAGTCTTGAAGGATGTTGGCTTGTTCATGGGTGAGATTAACCCTCAGGCTGGCTGCCTGTAAGGATAGACCTCAATCATGGTGTATAATATACTGTGTGGTAGTGTCCCCTGATATGGAGTTGTTTCCAGCAGGATTTGGTTCCTTGCTGAAATCTCCCTTTTGGTGTGTGGTTAGTTGGGTCAAGCTCTGATATGTTCTGAAGCCCACCACTACAGCCCTCACCTATTGTGGGAGTTACATTCCAGAGACATCCACGAAGTAGTGGTGTTGTATTTATTTTATTATTTATATATATTTTAAGGCTTTTAAACCCTTCCCACACTCCTGTAAACCTCTTCCACTCTCTTATTAACCTTTTACACACTCTTATAAACATTTCATATGCTCTTAAACACTTTCTACACTCTTAAACCTATGTAATTTTAAAAACATATAAAATTCTATATGGGTACTCACCAGTAAAGTATACTACAACTTGAATGATGAAGTTCATGAATTATGTAGCTGTGCAGTACTGATGGTACTGCATGAAGGTGATGATGATGAAATGAATGTACTGCACAGCCAAGAAGAGCATTACAGCTCTTCTGAAGTCACTACTTCATCAGGAGCTTCATCATGTGGTGCAGTATCTTTGCCCTGGGCTGTACCTTCTATTTCCGCTAAAGGTGTATGCATAACTGATCTCTTCATCCGAGTGATGAACATAGTTATGGGGAGTTGCTGGCACTGCTTTTTATCTGCAGGCAGCTTCTCCATGCAGAGAAACACTCTTGTGCCCAAAGCATCTCTGAAATTTGTCAAACCAGCTCTTGCTGGCACTAAATGGGGTTGGTCTGATGGGAGAAGCACTTGATGGTCCTGCTTCTGTGTCGTCATCCTCATCTTCATTCTCACCACCATCTTGAATGTCCGTGCTTTCTGCAAAACTATCATAAAGTTTCTTGGCCTCTGTCTGGATGGTGTTGGTATCCAGTGAGATATTATTCTTCCCACAGTCATTTATCCACAGGGCCAATGCAGACTCCATCCTCACAATGACCTTATTGAAGGAAATGACCACCCTCTTTGCAGTCTTGTTAAAAGTCATTATTGCCATAGACCTAATATTCCTCTCATCTTTCTTTATGTAGTGAATAGTAGATTCATTGATCCCATAATGGCAGTGTACAGTCATGTAGCTTTTGCCTTCCTTTAACATGTCGAGAAGTCCCACCTTTTATTTGATGGTAAGCATATTCCTCTGGTGCTTGGGTTCATTGCCAGAAGCCTTAGAAGGCACAGAACATTTGGGTGGCATCACAGGGCTTGAAATAAATTAAAACTTTTACGAAAATTTCACAGAAACAACACCACAGAGCAACATTACATGGAGAGATCAGATGTTGATGTGAAGTGGACAAGGAGAGATGTTGAAGTATGGGCACAGTGCAGGGGAGCAAACAGACTGATGCTATGGTCACTGAGCCAATCACTATCCAGGATACTGAACACAGTGCTGTGATTGGTCACCTTCCATTCCATCAGCCAATAGTGTGCTCTGTACAATCTCACATTGGCAAACTTGCACAAGTGGTAGTGGCTACTGCATTTCCATTGTGTACAGTATGGTATTCAGTATGGTATTCTGATGAGATACATACTACTGTATTTTATTTTGATTTAATATTCTCTTAATATGTTTGAATTAACATTTTTTATATTTTTATATTCTTTTAAATTTTTAGGCAAAAATAATTAAAATCATAAATATTATATAAATACCTATATACCACAAAATCTTGCGATATAGTGAAAACTCTGCGATACAGAATTAGATGTATTTTTTTTAAAACCCATGATACCGTGAAGATGCAATAAGTGAACTGTGATATAGCAAGTGACAACTGTATTTGTGTTGGTTCTGGGTCCACTTGGGTGGGGTTCCAGTGCAGTTGATGTCAGATGCCTTGGGATACCTGTCTTGAGCTACCACACAATTCACTGTTTGTGGCTGCCTTTACTGGGCCTTGGTGTGTGTGGGAGGGGCCAAGAAGTATACAAGGGTCAGTTTCCTCTGGCTCTGAGCTGGAGCAGATTGGTAAAAGTTCCAAGGCACCTTGAAGTATGCCTCCTCCTAATGGTCACACTGCCACCTTCTGAGGTTGCCTGATCTTCTTTAAGAGCCTTCCATAGAAAGACTGCAGAGTGGGTCTAGAATGGCCACTAGCCACAGCATGAGTTCAGTAGGATGGTGAGACAGGGTTGGGAAGACAGGGTTAGTAGGTCTTCTGCTTCAGAGCACCATGGTCAGGCACTCAATGGGGGGAAAGTGGCCCTTATTCCAGAACCATACCACTCAATATATGCCAGAGTCTCTCATTCTGGCTTCCAAAGAAGGAGTGTGCCACAAGTTCAGTTTGAGTAAAGCCAGTTGGACCCTCTGAAGGAGCAAGCTCAGTAGGGCAGGGCCACTGGAACTTAGCAGGACAGATAAAAAGAGTCTCCCACTGGGGATGGTGCCAGTCAAGGCTGTGGAGGGGAGGCAAGAATGTCTTATTCCCCTCACACCTCAACTGCACAACCCAGTGCCCATGTTAGTCCCAGACAGGAGTCTCTGAGGGAGATGTGCTCCAAAGGTCCCAAGTCTGCACAGCACTCCAATTCCCCTAAAAGACTGAGCCAGCAGGGCTGAGTTACCAGGATAGAAGGACAGGCCAAGTGATACAACAGGGAGGCACCAGCTGTAAGTGCAAAGTGGGGAAGAGTGGCCCCATTCTAAAGCTACACAGCTCAATTACTGTCTGAGTCTCCAGTAAGAGCTTCTTCAGAAAAAGAGTGCCTCAAAGGACCCTGTTGGATATAGCCAGACAAACTTTCTCATGTCACCAGTAATTGGAGGACCAGGTAGTACACTCCCCAGGAGGTACTGTAACAATAGGTGTTCTCGACCCTGGGAAGATGGTATCAGGGTCTCTAGCAGACCCCTTTCTCTACCAGGTGGGCTGAATTTCCACTGAGCACCACCAGATTTATATGGGCTTCTCTTCCTGGCTCTGGTGTTCTGGGTTAGGTATCATGGCAGGGGATTGAGACTTTATATTCTTAGAGGGGAAATTTTTCAGTTGAGATATCCCTCTAGCTTCTTGGCCCCTGTACATGGGTGCAGAGGCCAGCCCCTTCTGTGTCTCTGCCCTTTTTATCAGTCTCTATGTGGCCTCTCCTGCAAATTCTTGGTTATAATATTTCTTTTCAGCTAGGCTTTGGTTGCTTATTCTGGATAATTATTGTACAATTTAGCTATAAATCTGACTTGGCACTGGTAGGAGGTACATGTAGCTTCTACCTACTCCACACTTACCTTGGAATCCCTGTAATCATATAGGTGAATACATTAGTTTTAATTCAAATTCAAGGGATGTTTAGTTATCATTTGAAGAGCCCTAATCAGAACTAAACACTTTAAGGGGATTAGTTAGCATTTGAGGTCATCTCTCCAAAGGAGATGGTTCCCTCAACACTCCCTATGTGAATATGCATTAGGAGGAGGGGTCGCTAACATAAAGGGAATTAGAAATCCTGTTTTACTGGTGAAACTTTAGTACACATGGATTGACTAGACATCCTTGCACTTGCATGAATAGGAGTAAGAAGCTAATGAGTGCTGTAGTCCAACTCTGTGTAGAGGACATTTCAGGCTGGGGTTTATTTTTAAAAGAAAACAACAAAACAAAGAAAAACTCTGCAGCTCTCTTCCTGTGTAGTGAAAAGATGAGGTCTGGCAAGTCTGGGAGGGTCTTGAGTATAAAAGCTTCTGTTTCCATGAAGTTAGTGTGTTACCCTCCTGAGTTGGATGTGTTTGCCAACCTGGAAGCTCCCTGAACCCTGTACTATTTGGATTTTATGGAGGTTTCCTCACGTAGTCATGATAAACTATTAACTACATTTCCAAACTCCTTTCACCTCTGTGGAAACTGGGAATGGGGACCTGAAAATTCCAAGCTTCTAATCATGGTGACCAGCCCCTGTTGAGAATCCCATTCAGAGTCACCTCAGTAGAACAGAAGATGCTCCTAGTGTTCTTATGACTTAGGAAATTATAAGGGTTTCAGAAGCTCTGTGCCATGAGTAGGGGACAGAGGTCAATCAAGCTGTGTCCAAAAAGTATGCAGCCATGTAATATGAAAAATAGAGACATTTATTGAAGAAGATACAAGATACAAGAAACACTGTACATAGGACAATGATACCTCAGTCCCCTCAAAGTACATAATTTGGGACCTCACACACTTCTCCTAGTTGCCATCAGCTGCCCAGTCATATTTCCCTAAATCTCATCAATGGTTTGAAATCTCTTCCTTTTCAAAGGTGATTTTAGTTTTGGGAAAAGGCAGAAGTTTTAGGCCATGAAATCTGAGTGGTAGGGGGTCTGAGTCACCTGTGTGACTTGATGTTTCTCAAAAATACTCTGTACAAGATGTGATGCATGAGTGGGCATGCTTTTGTGATGAAGCTCCCAATCACCAGTTGCCCATAGCTGTGACCTTCTGAATCATCCAAATAGTTTCCATGCAGGGATATTCAAGCTTAAAACAAAATTTGATGCAGATTCACTGCTCTACTTGCTCAGTCATTTTGAATGTTATGGCCACACAGTATACATGCTCATTCAATGACGTCTATCACCCCCACTGACTAGTGCAGTGAAGTTGTCATTACTTACACATTCACATTCCAGTCCACTATCCTTGGCTGCCAGTTTATATCAATGTTGCACAAACCATTCTCATTGTATTAACAATGGTTGGGCTTTTTCCAGAAAGATCTCATATATTTTTTATTACCTCACAGTTTATTTTTAGGTTTGTACGCCATCACGTAGAGAAATTTGTCTGTTAATCTAACTAGAAGTCTAGTGGAGTCTTCTGACACTAAAATGCTGTTAACATCTGTTTTAAATGAACCTTTCATGCAAAATACTTGTCACACGCCCAAAAATCAGAGAGCTGGAAATAAGTGTACTGGGAAAGATATCACTATTGTTGCCTTTTCTGCTAAGACAGGATTGTGTCTGAGAGGCCAAATTCCACCTGCATTCATGGTAGCCCAACTCCAGGAAGTAATGTTGAGGAAAAGAGAAGTAGAGTTTTCACCTACTTCTAAGCATTCTATTCAATGTCTTACCCTAAATTCAATTGCCTTAGATGAGTGAACAATACTTTTCAAAACCTCTGCACTCCCAATACTGTCCCTTCTAAACTTTGCTCACATAGTTGGTCCCATGGCCAGTCTTTCCTGGGGCAGAGTTGTAATCCTCTTGGTCCCTAGGCAGTCCATCTCCACCTTATACTATCTTGCCTTCTCTGGGCATCTCATGCCCTCTGAATGTCACAGCTATGAGTTTGGCTGCTTATCATTCTCAGATTATTCCATATGTGTTCATCTGTCTTCTCCAACTAGAAGACAAGCCTTTAGAGGATCAGGATCCCCCTGTCTCTGCCTTCCTTCTTTCCATTTTTAAATATTTTATGGTCTGACAGTACCGTGGCACCAGGATGCACAGGCTTGGTAAATAAGGCAGACAGCTACTGCCCTAAAACAGGTACCGCCTTAAGACAACATCTAGTTTAGTGGGGCAGACAGACTAGAAAATGGGCAATTACAATAAACCATGATAAGGGCTAACAGTTCACCCATTCATTTAGTCATTTATTTGGTTCATTTCACAAATGTATTTGAGCTTGTACAGTACTGTGGTAGCTACTAGGGGAGATACATGCTCAAGATGAAGTCTGCCCTTATCAACTCATAGTCCAGGAAAGGGGAAGTCCATGACAGGAGAGCTAAAGGTGGGTCAACTAGCTCCCATTGGGTTAAGTAGCCCCCATTTAGAAGGTCAGAGGGAGGTTGAGTCCTAAAGAATAGGTGGTTGGGACGAATGTTGATAATCACCAATTAGTGAGGGGCACCTCTCTCTCCAAGCCAGAGTTCTTCTGGGAAGCAGCTTCTGGCGGTGGAAATCCCCAAAGAAACCCTAGTTTGGGGAGGGGGATATTCATGTTTTCCATTGAACAGCTAGATGTTATTTTTTCCCTGAAACCTGCAAAGGTTTCTTTCTCTGCTGAGAATCCAAAACTACATTTATAGTCAATCCACAGGAATCCCTTTTTCCCTGAAGTAAGTAATAGCCTATTTGAAGAAACAGATTTCTCAATGGGAATGAACACAGCAAAATGTTACAAGACAGTGGAGTCACCCTCAGTTTTTTTCTGTCTCTGTTTCTGAGCCAAATGGCTCCAAGTTCTTCTCCTTGCTCTAAGGTGGAGAAAGGGAACCTGAACAAAGCCTACATTCAGGCCACAGTTCTGAAGCTGTGCTCAGCCTGCTACCAGTCTTCTACTCTGTGTCACACAGTCTAGGATCTTCCCAGACCCACAGTAAGAATTCCTCTGTGTGAGGATGAATTGACAGAATTTTGACAAAGCTTGAGGTGGGAGGGACTGCCTCTGTCACCTCTGCATACTCATCTCTCTGCTTGGCTGGCTCTCAACGTCCCAACTACAGGCATTACTCAAGATGAGGGCTGGGCAAATTCCAAATCCCCAGAGTGTGTTCTGTATCCCCAACATGACCATGCAGACCTACTTGTAAAATTATTGGCATGAGAACATTCAACCTCTCAACACTGAATAAACAAATAATACTATTTTACATTTTCTAAAGAATGAAATGAATTTTTAGAGGTGGTAAAACCTACTTAGAGAGGGGGGAAACACCCTGAGAACAGAGTGGCCTAGTTTTAAAAATAGGTTCTTTCTCTGTGGCTGATCTTATATATCTTAACACAAAGGCCTTATCCTTCCTTCAGTTTTAGAAATTTGCCTTCTGTTTTTGCTTTACATTAAATACATTTGAAATGAGCCACTGATAACCCCCAAAATCTCATAGGAGACAGTTGTTTTAATCCTCTCTTGTCAAGGTGAGCTACCATGTAGATATTTTGATTCAACCTTTTTTCACTTTTCTGCCTTCTCCTGGTGGTAATACTAACAAGTCAGGAAATTATTATTTTTTTAAGGACACTTTTTAAAGCATTTAAAAAACACATGTAGAGACTCCTGGCCAAGATGAAGGCATAGGTGGACACACTGTGCCTCCTCTCACAATCAAGATTAAGGACAACAAAAATATAGAACCAAAAAAAAACCCCAACCAGAACAGATAGAAAATTGAATTGGCAGAAGTCTGACAACGATTCACCCAGACCCGTAAGAGAGGCAGAGTCGGTGGCCGGTGGAGAGGGGTCGTGGCAGGAAAAAGCAGTGGCTAGTAGTCCCTGGTGCACAGGCGGCAGTTACCAAGAGTGGGGAGGCAACTAACAGACCAAGTGAGGCGCACAAGGCAGCTGACCTCGGTCACAAATTTGTGCGCAGATAAACCAGGTGAAAACAGGCAGCAAGACAGACTTCACAGCACAGGGCCCCAGCGCCGGGAAATAAAGCCTAACAGCACCAATTGAAAACACTTGTGGGGGTTGAGGTGCCGGGAGAGAATCCTAGCCTCACAGGAGAGTTCGTTAGAGAGACCCACAGGGTCCTAGAATGTACACAAGCCCACTCACACAGAAATCAGCACTAGAAGGGCCCAGTTTGCTTGGGGAAAGCTGTGGAAGGGACTGGAATCTGAGAGAGAGAGCAGAGCAGGCACCATTGTTCCCTCTCGGACCCCGTCCCCACATCCAGCATCACAACCCAGCAACTGCGTTGCCCCACATTGGTGAACACCTAAGGCTCCACCCCTCACTATGCAACAGCTGGACAGACTCCCCCTGAAAAAAAAAATGGCTCAAACAGGAGAACAGATCCAAGCCCCAGAACTAATTCATCCAGTGACCAAGAGATAGCCAACCTATCAGATGCACAGTTCAAAGCACAGGTGATTAGGAAGCTCACAGAATTGGTTGATTTTGGTCCCAAATTAGATGAACAAATGAAGGCTACAATAAGTGAAATGAAGAAAAATGCACAGAGAACCAATAGTGATAGGAGGAAAACTGGGACTCAAATTAATGGAGTGGACCAGAATGAAGAAACAAACAACCAAACAGAAAAGAAGGAAGATACAAGAATTCAAAAAAATGAGCAGAGGCTTAGGAACATCCAGGACACCTTTAAACATCCCAACATCCAAATTATAGGGGTACCAGAATGGGAAGAAGAAGAGCAACAAGTGGAAAACTTATTTGAACAAATAATAAAGGAGAACTTCCCCAACCTGGCAAAGGAAATAGACTTCCAGGAAGTCCAGGAAGCTCAGAGAGTCCCAAAGAAGTTGGACCCAAGGAGGAACACACCAAGGCACATCATAATTACATTAGCCAAGATTAAAATGAAGGAGAGAATTCTAGAAGCAGCAAGGGATAAGAGCACAGTCACCTACAAAGGAGTTCCCATCAGACTGTCAGCTGATTTCTCAAAAGAGACCTTCTAGGCAAGAAGGGGCTGGAAAGAGGTATTCTAAGTCATGAAAGTCAAGGACCTACATCCAAGATTGCTCTACCCAGCAAAGCTGTCATTAAGAATGGAAGGGAAGATAAAGCGCTTCTCACATAAGGTGAAGTTCAAGGAGTTCATCATCACCAAACCCTTATTATATGAAATGTTAAGGGGACTTATCTAAGAAAAAGAAGATCAAAAATAGGACAGTAAAAAGACAGCAAACTCACAGATATTAACAACCACACTTAAAACAAAAGCAAACTAAGCAAACATTAGAACAGGAACAGAAACACAGAAATGGAGATCACATGGAGCGTTATCAACAGGGGAGTGGGAGGAAAAGTAGAGAATAAATAGCATAGACGGTGGGTAGAAAATAGACAGGGGGAGGGCAAGAATAGTGTGGGAAAAGTAGAAGCTAAAGAACTTATGACACATAGACATGAACTACAGGGAGGAATGTGGGTTGGAGGGGGAGTGCAGGGTGGAGGGGAATGATGGGGGAGAAATGGGACAACTGTAATAGCATAATCAATAAAATATAATTAAAAAAACATGTTTCTCATTATGAGCCTCACAACTTCCACCTGTGGTGAGCAAGGCTGGTAGGTCTTACCTAGTTTCAGATGAGAAGATGGAGCCTTTGAGATATAGTATGACTTAGCCAAAGTTACCTAAGTTCAAAGTGGCAGAGTCAGATCTGAAATATTTTCCCTTTTTTTTATGCCATGCTTAAGATTTGTTTTGTTAAAATGAGCAAGAAAGAAAAAACTAAAGACCTGGATAATTCATAATGGGATAAGCAGTCCACTAAATGGGTTACTGGCGTGTTAAAGTTTTAGTTTCTGATATTTCCTTCTACTAAAATTGTGATAGCCAACCATATTTTCCACTGATGATCACTCTCTGAAAGTCCATGATCCATGACAGATCCATGCAGTGTTAAATGAGCCCAGGGAAGGTTATGTTTTGATTTTTTAATCACTACTCAGCTTAACTCAGCATATTTGTTCAGGTTTTTGCCCTCAGACATTCTAAAACATCTGCAGTTAGCTCAAATGACAATGAATGATAACTGTTAAAACTCTCAGCCTAAAAACCCTCAGGAAAATCCTATATAATTAAGATGAAAGATGCAGGTATGTATCTACTGCATCTTGGAGAACAGATTGAAGGGCAGAGGTGTGGGAAGCAGGAGGGTTTGGAAGATATGGACAGGGCGTCATTGCTGTGGAGCAGATTTTGTCTTCATATCTCTTTGTTGAGTAGAATACAAGAAGATAGCTTCTATGGCTCTCCCCACTTCTGGTTCCTGGCATCCTCTCTGGTTGTCCCAGAGCCTTTCTGCTCACACTCCTTGGCCCCAGATTTCCTGGAGAGGAAGGAATCAGTGATGTTTGTCCAATGACTTCCTATACCCCAAACCATTGTTTCCCATCCATTCCCCTACAGATTGTGGCTGACTGGCCTGTGCACTAGATACAACACTGCAGCTCCTCTTTTGATGCTTTCTCAAAATTTATTTGGAAAATAACATCCTACCTATTACTTATTCCATTTCCTGCACAAAGAGATTATAGTTAGTAGGGTATACAGATGTAAAACCCTATCATTTATTTATCAACGGGATGAATTTAATTGGAGTAGGCTCAGCCCAGAGTACTAAGATGAGACAGGCAGGGACACCATAGATCCCCCTGAGAGCATCAGGCAAGGCATGGGAACTGGTTGTTTACCAGACACAGACAGAGAAAAACATTCTAGATAGAGGGAACAGTGTATGCAAACTCAGAGATGTAAAAAAAAAAAACAAAAACAAAAAACCGTGTGTTTGGCAGAGACCAAAAAGTTCTGTGTTGTTTAATTAGCGTGTATGTGTATGTGTTGTGTTGTTAACATAAGAAATGGAAAAACCTGTAATAATTTTTATGAGTTTATTTGAGCCAAACTGATGACAATTGCTGGGAAGCCAAAACCTCAACAGACTGAGAAAATGCTCCAGACAATGGCAGTTTTGCACCTTATTTTACACATTACAATCAAAAGAGGAGGTATAAGTGGATTACATGAAATCCATTCATGATAGGGTAGGAAGGCAGGAGAAAGCAAAGCAGGAAAACCTGTGGGATTAGATAAAAAGTTAAATGATAGACATTAACAATATTTTACATAGGTGGCTGCAAATGAACAGTCAACAACTAACGCGATATTAACTTTCAGGGGATTTGTGGTCTTCAGTGTAGTGCCTGGGCTTTGAGGATCCAGAAAAGGGAAAGTTACTTTGTTATTGCAAAGGCATGTTTATTAGGTGTGTTATCCTACATGCAAAAAGGCAACAGACAGACTTAGTTTACGTGAAGACTGACCTTTGTTAGGGATTCTAGCCTGGGACATGACTACCCACCATGACTCACTTTTAGTTAAGAAGTTTTAATTTCAGACCATCCTGTGTGGTCACTTTAGGTTTCTGAGTTTGTAAGGCTGCCACATAGGACTCCCCGAGCTTGTCAGGATTAGTATGTGGCCCCTTTTTCGTGTGTGTGTGTGTGTGTGTGTGTGTGTGTGTGTGCACGTGTGTGTGTGTGTGTGTGTGTGTGTGTGTGTGTGTGAAGATGGTTGAAGACCAGGTCAAATCGGAAGAACTTGCTGTGCTGTGCCTTGGAGTTTGCACCAGAGAGGTAGGTTGGTCAGTTGGGAGACTTAGAAAGGTGACTCTGGTGGCTGTGGCTTAGAAGGGGAAGATACCAGAGGCAAGGAGGCCAAGTAGGACCACTTGTAGGAGTCTCAGAAATTACAGAGGATACCAGGCCCAGCCAAGGTGGTCAGTGAATCAATATTAACAGTACTAATGGGCACTAAAAAGGAAGACACTATTGTAAATAATCCGGTTGATTAACAAGAGAATCAAAACTCCTGAATGCTAGGAGTCAAATCTGGGGCTTCTGTGAGAGCCTTTGCCAGGTAGAACTCAGGCAAGCTGTGTGTTTAGGAAGACAATGGGCAGAGAGTTTTTGGTTGTTTTTTAAAATTTATTTATTTTTATTTCAAAGAATAGGAAAACACTTAGGCTTTAAAAGAAAGTCTTTAAAAAAGGCTTATAAGGCTTTAAAACCACTGTTGGTTTTTTTTTTTTTTTTTACTTGAGTTTAACTTCTGATCAGATAGGTCTGTCCCACAGAAACTGACAGGGTGGGGCAGGATATTTCTCTACTTCACTTTAGCTGAGGAAATTTTGCTATTGCTTCTGCACTAATTTGTTTCTTCTTCAATTAATCTGCCATCTTGTGGCCTAAGGAGAAATTTCAGTTTTTAAAGATTGAAGAAGGGGGATTGATGAAGTAGGAATCAATATTCTTTTGGCTAATATAGCATTGGTACGCTTTTGACTGCCAAGAATATATCAATACAAGGGGGCCTTTCTCAAACTATGTGATGTCCCCTCTTACCGTCAATCCAAAGGGTATTCTGTAATTTCCCAAGAATATATGGGATAATAAGGAAGTACTTGAATCATAGACACTTCTTACATTTGAATGCTTTTGACTCCATTAAATGAAAACTAGAGTTTAGTGTTTGTATTCTAATGGAAAGAGAAATTGCCCTGAAAGCTATAGAGCCTCTTAAGATTAATTTCTAATTATAAAATTTTGCTTAAAACTAATGAGTTGAATTTAAAAACATATATGAAACCTGGATCCTGGTTTCACAAACACATAAAAAATGTGAACACAAACCAGTTAATGGCATCTCTTTCCTTTGGCACAGACCAATATGTAATAACCAATCTCCCTGAAAAACTGAGAGGGCTGCTTCTGTGAGAGATGGGTGGTCCTTGATCTTCACAAAACAAGTAAAAAGTGACCCCATCAGAAATATGTCCCCTTAGTCAGGAGACAGTGCAGCAAGACTGTTAAAGAAGTCAGCCCAGGGTGCTGTTGGCCCTGCTGTGTAGACTTTTAACCTTTTAGTTGCTAGAAGATAATGAGGCTGGGAAAGGAGTCCTAGAAAGGGGAGTTGGGGGTGGGGGTATGAGTTGGAGTGGAGGGAACTGGAGAGCCAGACTAGGGCAGACTGGTGGAATTTCAGCCTTGCCCTTAGTGCAACCTATTCTCAACCTCAGAAATGCTGCCTAGAAAGATGTCTTTTGTTAAAATTGAGCTATAATTGGTATATAACATTATTTTACTTTCAAATGATTATACAGCATAATGATTTGATATTTGTATATGTTGCAGAATGATAAAAATGTATCTTTTAAGAGCTTTCCTCTCCTAATATTTACAATATAAAATTTTAACACAGAGGTGGCAAAGTTTATTTTTGCTCTATTGTGAAGCAGGGGTGTGCAAAGCCAATTTAAAAGCATAAATAAGTTTTTTTTAAAGGTTGTTTAAGCCATCTAGGTGCTAGTGATTTCCCTAAACTTCCATTTCTATATCTTTATTTTAATCTGACAACACAACTGGCATTAATTCTATAAACCATTTCAGTCAATCCTCATGTTTTCCAGGTCTAAGTATGTTGTTCACAAATAGTGATAGTTTAGTGTTTTCTTTCCTAATCATTATACTTCAAATTTGTTTTATGAGGGTACACACACACACACACACACACACACACACACACACACACAAACTGAATTATCTTCTGGAGGGCAGGCCCCTTGTAGGACAGGCTTCCCCTGCTAGGTGAGCGTTCTAGGAACCCATCTGTATCAGTGTGCCAGCTGGTGGTGTTGTGAGAGCCTGCTTCAGTTTCAGTGAACTTTTTTTGAAGACCCTTTCAATGTTTGCCCATTTCATGATGGGTGATTTACGAGTGCACCTGCCCACACCACTCTGAGTGTTCAGCAGTTTTTGACCAAAAACGTCATGACCTCTGTGCCCCACCCTCCCTATTCACCCAATCTTGCCTGAGCAACTTTTTTGTTTGTTTGTTTCCCTGGATGAAAAAAGTCTTCAAAAGGAAACATTTTGTCAATATGGAAAAGGTGAAACCAAAGCCATTGAAAGCAATAAAAGGCATCAAAAATTGATAAATTTAAAAACTGTTTACAGCAGTGAAAAAAATGTCTCAATAGGTGTATTGCATCAAATTGAGAGTACTTTGAAGGTGACTGTAGTTTAAACATATAAGGATAAACACACAATTTTTTATAAATAAATTCCAGATTTTGGGGGTCTCCCTCGTATATCTTAAGGAATTGGCACATAAACTGCATAAGGTTCTTTGTAAATTTGGTAATAGTTTATCAATGAGTCTTAATTACTCTTTAATACATAAAAAAATGCAATTTCGGGATATTTCAGTCCAGATGAAGATGATGATGATGACGACGACTTGACTTTATTTGTGATGTATCAAAAAGAATGTGAGAGCTGCCAGGAAACTGAAAGGTAATTGAGTACACTTGCTGCTGTTTGAGTTACTCAGTTTGTTTTTGATCTGTTCTGCCATGCAAATTGACAGAGAGAAAGGGCTATTGTGTATAGAATCATGGAGGATATTATGCAAATGATGTGGAAACAAAAATGATGATGCTTGGACCCTCCCAGTCAGAGAAGCTAAGGCAGCAACCTCGACTGGAGTTGGGCCCTAGGGTTTGGGACAGAGGTAGGTGTGAATAAAAGGATCAGAACAGTTTAGACTTGGAAAAGATGCAAGGTAAGTACATGGCTCAATCACTTCTCTTTGAGTTTATAGTCTGCTGGAAGGAGTGCACAGGTAAGAAAGGAAGTCTCACAGATTCAGCTCTCAGCAGAGTGCAATGAAGTAGAAAATTGGGTGGTGACCTGGAGAGTGGTAGAGAACAGTAGTTCTCAACCCTAGTTGCACATGAGAGTTACCTGGAGAGCTTTGAAAAATCTAATTTCCAGGTGCCCCCCACCCACTCTGGGAGTGAAACCCAGGTATCACAGATCTGAAAGCTCTTCAGGTGATTTCAATGTGCAGTGGAGCACCAATGTAGAAAACATAATTAGGAAATTTCTACCTCCCAGCAGGTAAAAAGGCTATGTGATCTCAGAAGATTAGAGGTGATGCAGCTATTGGCTTGCCTTTCCCAGACCCCTGAAAAAAGGTACTCTAACCTGTAAGCTGAACTTTAAGGGGCACTTGGTTTACTTCTGACCAGGCCCTGCATTGTATTAGGAACTCATTTCACATCAGCTGGTGGGAAAGCTGGAATTAATTTTGCCACCTTCATGTAATTCATTCCTGGGGCACCCCATTCTCAGAGAGTGTCCTTTCCCAGCATCCTTCTGACTGATGTTCCTGGGTTTCATTCCCATGCCTGCTGGAACTAGAGTCATCTTCAGTGCACCAACCAACTTTACCAGAACACACTTCTCCTCAGAGCTGGATTGTGGCCCTTTGTTACCAGCTGCTAGCTGAGGGTCTGCTGAAGGCTAATAGATCTTACCCATGGCTCACCAGGTTGGATACCTCTGGTGTCAATCCCAGCATGGAAAGAGTGTAGATCCCAGAGTCCTCTGGGGCATGGGATCTGCATTGCCAGCCCCTCCTGTTTTCTGGAGATTGAACATCCCAGTTCTTTCCCACTGGCCAACTGCTGCCTCAGTACTGGGACAAATGGTCAGAGCTCAATTTCATGCCACCCAATTGGCTGGTGGGAGGGTAAAACCTGAGCACTCCTCAGAGGGTTCTAATGTTTTGGTGACTGTGAAGTCTGTGAGCACCAGCTTGAAGAATACAGTATTCCTCCATGAACTCATCACCTAGAGTCACAATAAAAGCTTCTGAAGGAAAGAAAAGAATGGGACAAATGAAATATGTGTTATGAAGATAGTAATTGGAAAGGAAAGGGATGCTCTCTGCTTAGAGAATTGTCTAAAGCAAAAGTGTGGCAATCAAGGCAGTGATGGGTCTTCCCATATCCACAGCAGACATCACTCATTGATTTTAACATTCTTGCCTGCTTCACCCAGACTTGGACTTAAAATTAATGTTGATAGAGCATTCTGGGTATCTTCTATGAATCAGAAGCTGTCATGCAAGTTGAAGAACAACAGCCATCCTGATGAAAAAATACCTTTCTTCTTCCTGAGCCACAGACACAATATAGGTCTGCATGGATGAGGGGAAGTCAGTGCTATGGAGAAGCAAACTGATTTTTTTTAAGATCTTGTGGTATTAGAATTTAATATTTTTGTGTATGGAATCATGACTGATTCACACAATTCTTTTTTTTTTCCTAATTCCCTTTTTATTCCCAATGCCATTTCCTCTCAACACAATCTCTCCCATTACCCCATCCTCCTCTTTTTTTTCTCCAAATCAGTGTGCTGTTGAATTGAAAAAGGAATGTGGCTGCCTGAAAGTCCCTCCTAGCCCCCAGGCAGGCTGCCAGGTGAGGCTGTGCACAGAAAAGGAACCTTAGGAGCAGTTATGAGATCCAGACGTGCCTCTCCATGCTGAGTGGCCATTCGTCCTATTGGAATCTAATTTGTGATCCTGTCCCAACCCCTGCAAATGCTTTCAGTTCCGCTTGTACCAGATGTTCCCTGAGCATGTCCTTTTTCTCAAAGTCAAACAAAAACATGTAAAAAAGAACAGGAGGTTATTTCACACAGCCCGGTGGAAGGGAAAGAAAAAAACACTAGAAACTGAAAGATTGCTTTCGATGTGATTTGGGGTGGAGGTGTGGGGGTGAGGGGCTGAATGAAATTAAATGCCCTTACCATCCTTTTAGAATCTACCAAGTACAGCTTGGCAGCTAATCCTGATTAAATCCATTGCCAAATCTCTAATGATTGCCATGTCCTACTGTCACCTGTGAATGTTACTATCATTGTCCTAGTCACCCCAAATTTAAACCTCAGAGTCATCATTGAGGCTCCTTTCTTCTTCATCTCTTTAGCTTTCTAACTGCCTTGATATCCACCAGATTTTTCTCTGAGAATGTATCTAGATGCACTCCTTCCTCTCTCTGCCTGTAACTGCCATCTGTCCTTGTCCTCATGGATTCCCCCTTGGATTACTGAAGCCACTTGGTCTCACCGACCCTCCAGCTTCAACCTCTTCACTACCAGACCAGTAGTCCCAAACTCAGATTCCATCCTCTCCCTTCCTTCCTCAATGATCTCTAATGGATTTCCATGCTGACATTCAGAACCTAAAAACTTCTGGCAGCTGTGCAAATCCTCAGTACAGTAGTCTCCCTTTATCTTTTGGGGATACATTCCACGACACCCACTGGGTGCCAGAAACCATGGTTAGTACAGAAACCCATATATATTATGTTTTTTGTATATCCACATACTTACAATAAAATTTAATTTACAGCTTGGGCACAGTAAGAAATTATCAATAATAAGAAATAAAATAGAACAATTATAACAAAATACTTTAATAAAAGTTATGTAAATGGCTTTGAGGCTATTATTAAGTAAAATAAGGGTTACTTAAACACAAGCACTGGGATCCCTCCCTAGTCAGTCAGACAATGGAGATGGCTACTAAGTGACTAATGGGAAGGGAGGGTATGCAGTTTGGATATGGTGGACAAAGGGATGATTCACATCCCTTCGGAGCAGGACAGTTCAAGATTTCATCACACTACTCAGAATGATGTGCAACTTAAAATTTATAAAATTTTTATTTCTGTAAATTTTTATTTAATGCTTTTAGACTGAGGTTTGCCATGGGTAACTAAAACCATGGAACGTGAAACAGTAAATAAGGGTGAGGGGACTATTGTAATCAGCCCCGTGTTACCTTCATCATTTCTAATTATCTCTAGTGGTTCATATGTGCTTCAAAAATCATTTTCACACACACTGCAAGCCCCTGGCTTGTTGTACAAGTGGCCTCCTGCTTGCCTTTTAGTGTATCAGTGTGTTTCTAGCAAGACCTCCCCATCAATCTCACTTCAACCATCCAAGCTAATTTTATTCTGCCTTTTAGCATTTTTTGTGTTTGTTTCTATGAAAATCTCAGGTCTCCCGGCTCATCACCACCTTCCAGACTGTAACTCATATTCTCTTGTTCACTCTGTCTCCCACTGTTCCTTACCTCCTGTCCATCAGCAGCAAAACTTCCTATATGCTCAGTTCTCCGAATGGAGAACAGGAACCTCCTTCATCCTCTTCCTCTCAGTGACAGGTGACTCTTATTTCCAAGTGTCAGGAAATTTTTCTGACAATTGGTAAAATCCCAAATGTGGTTAAATACAACTTTCTGAATTCACCACACAGTTAAACACATCTGTGAAACCTAAAACCAAGCCTCTGACTTGAAATTCATAATTGCTAGTTTCAAGGAGACTCTTACTTTTGTACAGCAGTCGTGTTCTACTGGGCTCATTTTCTCTCCCACTCTTTTAGGTGATTAGGTCACACTTTCTCTACCCTCAAAACACAAACACCTCTTTTCTATCCTCACTTGAAGCCAGCAATTTTCAACTGGTGTGCTGCAAGAATTTTTAAAACATGCAATAACCTGTCTGTTTAGTCAGGGACACTGAGCTCTTTTACCTCAGATTGTCAAATAAAAAAAGGACAACACAATAGCTCTCTGGTGTGAATGAATCAAAATTATACCTATTTTTTGTCAGATTAGCAAAAAATATATATTTCTTGGTGTGCCGCAGAATTTTAGTAATTAGTTTATGTGTGCCATGAAAATCACTGCTCTAAGCCAATCATTTTGAGACTATTTCACTGAAAAAAAAAAGCAATAAAAAAACAAAACTTATAAACTCTCAATCACATTTACCTTCTTGGGTGCATCTGTATCTATATATTTCACAAGAGAATATGTTCTCTTGTATTACTATGAATACCCTGTCCATACTCCAGAAAAGGTCAACAGCTCAACTTTAGGCTCTGGCCTTCACTGGGTAATAGGCCTAGACTTAACCTTTCCCCTTAAACTGTGTGAACATGAGACAAAATGTATGAACAAGAAGATTTCAGGTATTTGACAACAGGCAGCACAAGATAGTGAACTTTAAGAGAAAGGACACAAATGAAATGAGGCCTATTATTACCCCAGCTTAATGTCCAGAGGCATTTCAGAATACAGTGCCAGGAGGGGCACCCAACTAAAACCTAGTAGTCTCATTGAATGGAGGAGACATGTACTGGGGTTTGAGCAAATCCATACATCTAGAAAAATAACAGGAGGCAGATGCAAAAAGAAACAGCTGTGGTGATCTGCAGAGAAGACCTCTTGAGTCTTGGGCCAAGTGCTAGTCTGTATATTTATATGGGAAAACTAACCAAAGCTGGCAAAGAACCACAGGAAAAGAGTAGTCAGAACAATCCATAGGGGTCACACAGAACTGATTATTTGTTTGAACCAGAGTAAAAAAGTCTCATAAAATACCTAGGACACCTGGCAATGTCCTCATAAGTGGGGTTAAATTAACCCTGAATTAAAACCTTGAAAGGATCAAACTAACTCCAAGTAATTCAACATGCCTCAGGCAAAGCCTAAAGATATTAAAAGTGATACATTAAATCTTGTACCCAATAATGTAAAAGTTATAATATCTGGCATCTAATTTTAAAAAATAGGAATACAAAGAAGCTGGGAAATGTGACATATAGCCAGGGTGGGGGAGGAGAAACTATCAATAGAAACAGACTCAAAAACGATGGAGATAATAGAATTAGCTAAGAATGAAATTAAAACAGCTATTATAAATATACTCCATATAGTCAAGAATAAAAGCAAAACATGGACAGGATGAGAAGACAAAAGAAAGATATTTAAAAAGACCCATGTTGAACTTGTAGAAATAAAAGATATCTGAAACGAAAAATGCTCTGGATGGCAGTAATAGCATATTACACACTGTGGAAGGTAAATAAGTAAGTTTGAATATGTAACATTAGAAACTACCCAAATTAAATATGGAAAGAAAAAAATCTGAAAAAAAAAAAACCCAAACCCCTAACATCAATGGCCTGTGAGACAATATTCAGAGTCTAATAGAGACATGTAATTGGAGCTCCAGGAGGGGAGAGGAGGTGAGGAGAGACAGAAAAAAAATTTGAAGGATTAATAACCAAAAACTTTCCAAATTTGATGTAAACTAAAAACTCACAGTTCCAACAAGCTTAATAACTCCCAAACATGAAGAAATATCACACAGTGTACATTATAATAAAATTGCTAAAATCCAATGAAAAACAGAAAAAAATTTTAAATCACCCAGAGGGGAAAAAGAGACACATCTTTCTATCTATAAAGGAACAAAGATAAGAACTACTGCAGATTTGCCTCAGATTTATAAACCAGATGTTATCTGTAAGGTACTGAAGGAAAAAAGCTGTCAACCTAAAATTCTGCACTGATCAAATTAAGGCAAAACCCAAGAGAAATGAAAACGTATTTCCAAATAAAGACATGCTCACCAATGTTTCACAGCAGTTTTATTTGTAATAGCTGAAACCTAAAAACAACCCGGATGTCTACTAGCAGGTAAATGGATAAACAAATTGTGGCATATGAAGTATCAATACCTACAACATGAGTTATGTTAAGTGAAAGAGGCCAAATATAAATGAATCCATACTCTATGATTCATTTACATAAACTTCCACCCCAAAAATGCAAACAAATCTGTACTCATTGAAAGTAAATCAGTTCTTGTCTAGGGAAGCAGGGGCTAGAAGTTGAAAGGAGTTAAAAAGGAAATGAGGGAATTTTTGGTACGATGGATACGTTCACTATTTTGATTGTAGTGATCGTGTGTACATAGGAGGTCTGTCCAGAAAGTATCCAGCCACGTGCTATGAAAAATAGGGAAATTTATTGAAGAAGATACAAGAAACATTGTATGCAGGACGATGATGCCTCAGTCCCCTTCAAAGTAGGCACCTATTTCTTTGTGTCAATGCACCTGTTAAGTTGTAAGGGGGTGGGACCTTAGGTATTAACCAAGGCAAGGCAACCCTCCTTGCTGTGCTGTGGTGCTGCCTGTGGGGAGGGGCCAGAGAGGGAACAATGCAGCTCGCCTATTTGTCCCTAGCCCACTTTCCTATGGACTCTCATGTGAGACTGGGAGTTTCTCCCAGTGCAACAACCGCTGTAGTCCACAGTCAACTCAAGTCTCAGTTTCCTGTTCAGCCATCCCCGACCACATAGTTCACCATGGCACAGCAGGTTCTCTCTGTCTTACCAGTCTGCCTGTCTTACCAGTCTGGTTGGTCTGGTTGACTGCTTCTTTAATTCCGTGGTTATCGGAGTTCCATGCAATTTGACTTTCTGGCACTTCCGGTTTTTAATTGATTTTAGATTGGTTGTTATCCTCCTTTTGGTTGTGTGAGGAAGCAAAGGGTTTCTACCTATATCTCCATCTTGGCTGGAACTCTTTTAATATATTCTATTGATTATGCTATTAAAGTTGTCACAGTTTTCCCTCTTTGCCCCACTCCACCTGGTACCCTCCATTCCCTCCAGCAATCCCACCCACTTAGTTCATGTTTGGTTCATACATATAAGTTTTTTGGCTACTCCATTTCCTATACTGTTCTGAACATCTGCCTGTCTATTCTGTACCTCCCAGTTTGTACTTCTTAATCCCTACATCTTTTCCCTCATTCTCCACTTCCCCCTCCCAACCTTCCAAATAACCTCCATATCTATGATTCTGTTTCAGTTCTGCTTGTTTGCTTAGTTTGTTTTTTAGATTCAGTTGTTGGTAGTTGTGAATTCATTGCCATTTTAATGTTTGTAGTTTTGATCTTTTTCTTAAGTCCCTTTAACATTTCATATGATGATGGCTTGGTGATGATGAATTCCTTTAGCTTTACCTTGTCTGGGAAGCACTTTATCTGCCCTTTGATTCTAAATTCAAGCTTTACTGGATAGAGTAATCTGGGTTGTGAGTCCTCATTTTTCATCATTTTGAATATTTCTTGTCATTACCTCCCAGCATGGAAAGGTTTTCTTGAGAAATCAGCAGTCTATGGGAACTCCTTGTAGGTAACTATCTGCTTTTCTCTTGCTGCTTTTAAGATTCTGTCTCTATCTTTAACTTTGACATTTTAATTATGGTGTGTCTTGGTGTGGTCCTGTTTGCATCCTTCTTGTTTGTTACTCTCTATGCTTCCTGGACTTGTGTTGAAATTGAAATTTTCAATTTCTTGCTCTTTCTCTTCTCCTTTTGGCACCACTATGATTCAAATGTTGGTATATTTGAAGTTGTACCAGAAGCTCTTTACACTATCCTCATTTTTTGGATTTGTTTTTCTTCTTGTTCTAGTGATTGAATATTTTATTCTTCCTTTTCTTCTAAATCATTGATTTGATTCTTAGCTTCATCCATCTCATTGCTGATTCCCTATAAATTTTTCTTTATTTTACTTAGTGTAACCTTCATTTCTGCCTGGCTGTTTTTTATGTGGTTGAAGTACCCAATGAATTCTTTGAGCATCCTAATAACCAGTGTTTTGAACTCTGCATCTGATAGATTGCTTATCTCCATTTTGTTTAGTTCTTTTTCTAGAGTTTTGTTCTGTTCTTTCCTTTGGACCATATTTCTTCTTCTCTTCATTTTGTCAGCCTCCCGGTGTTTGTTTCTATGTATTAGGTAGAGTTGCTTTGAATCCCTGTCTTAGTAATGTGGCCTATTATAGAAAAGCACACCTATAATTTGGATGGAGCAGAGCCTTAGGTAAATGCCAGGACAGAGCAACCAGGTTGATAGAGTCTCAGATGTGGTGTTGCTTCTCTGTGGCTTTGTGTGGAGGAGGGCTCAGAAAAGGGACAATGGCCACTGCCTGGCCTTTGGAGTGTTGTCTGGGAGGAGGCTGTCCCCTGGCACTCACCCTGATGTCACACACTTCAGTTTCTTTCCATATGCCACTGGTGTCCTTCCAGCTGCTTCCCTGGTGCTGGAGTCCAGAGAGAATGACTCTGCATAAGGCCTAAATCCATTGTGGGCCCTTTAAGAGGAGACACCTGGGAATTCTGCAGTTTTTTTCTGCCACCCCAATCCCCACTGGTTTTTATAGCTAGAAGTTATGGGGACTTACCTTCTTTGCACTGGAACCCTGGGCTGTGTAGTCTGGTATGGGGCTGGGATTCCTTGCTCCCAAGGTATCCCTCCCAATTATTATCCACCACAGGTAAGTGTGGGACCACCTGTTCCATGTCTCTGTGTCTGCCTTCTTACCCACCTGGATGAATGTGACTTCTTTATTCCTTGGTTGTTGGACTTCCAGGCAGCTTGACTTTCTGACAATTCTGGCTGATATGTATTTTGTAGTTTAGTTGTAGTTTTTGCTGTGGTTGTATGAGGAGGCGACCATGCTTACCTATGCCTCCATCTTGACTACCCTTACTTTTCATCACTTTTAATACTTCATGCCAGTTTCTTCTGGTAGCTCCTTTGTAGTTAACTATTTGTTGTTGTTGTTTTTGTTGTTTTTGCTGCTTTTAAGATTCTCTCTTTGTCTTTAACATTTACCATCTTAATTATGACATGTCTTGGTTGGGCCTCTTCAGGTTCATCTTGTTTGGGATTCTCTGTGCCATCTGGACTTGTATACATATTTCCTTTGCAAGGTTAAAGAAGTTTTCAGTCATTATTTCTTCACATAGGTACTCAATTCTTTGTTCTATCTCTTCTTCCAATACCTCTATGACACAAATGTTGTTTGATATTGTCCTACAAGGACCTCAAACTATTCTTATTTTTTTAAATCTCTTCCTTATTTCTTATTTTTTTTAAATCTTTTTCTCTGAGCTGTTCTGATTGGGTGTCTCTTACTACTTTGTCTTCTAAATCACTAGTTTGAGTCTCTGCTTCATCTAATATGATGTTTATTTCTTCTATTGTATTCTTCATTTCAGTTAATGTAGTCTTCATTTCCAACTGATTCTTTTTTATGGTTTTTATGTCCTTTTTTTATGCTACTGTCTCTTTGTTGAAGTTTTCACTGAGTTCATGTATTCTTTCCCTTAGTCTATTGAGCATCCTAATAACCAGCGTTTCTTTTTGTGTGTGTGTGTTTATTTTTTTAAAATATATTTCATTGTTTATGCTATTACAGTTTTCCCATTTCCCCCCATAGCCAGTATTTTGAACTCTGTATCTGGTAGATTGCTGGCCTCCATTTTGTTTAGTTCTTTTTCTGGAGTTTGCTCCTTTCCTTTCATTTGGGGTATGTTTTTTTGCCTGTTCATTATGGCTGCCTCTCTATCTGTTTCTATGTATTAAATATATCTGCTACATCTCCCAGTCTTGGCAGGATGGCCCTATGTAGAAGGTGTCCCTGGGGCCCTGTGGTGCAATCTTTCTGATCACATAAGCCAGGTGTTCCAGGAGTATCCCTTTTATGGGTTGTGTTTGTTCCTCTGTTGGAGTTGAGCCTTGATTATTATTGGAACATCTGTAGGTGGAGTGGACCCTCAGGCTGATCAGCTATGAGGATTGACCTTGAACACAGCATACAAGTTGCTATTCAGAGGCTGACCCCAAAGAGCACAATTTTCCCCACTGGGCTGTGTTTGCCTGCTGACACTACCATTTGGGTGTGCTGCTTATGGAGCTAATAGGGTGGTGGTCTATTGTGGTCTGAAGCTGGCCACCAGGTTTGTTGGTTTTAGGGCCTCTTCTGAGGGGCTCCAGTGAAGGCTGCATTTAGTCACTGGCTGTGACTGGGACAAGGTCCTCTGATAGGAGCTACAAAAAATCTTTAGTTTGTAGCTGTCTGTGCTAGGCCTGGGGACATGTGGGAGAAGCCACACTATAGACCAAGGCCAGCTGCCACCAGTACTAGGCAAGACTGTTCAGCAAAAGGCACCAGGTACCCAGAGGTCTACCACAATCTGACAGTTGCCTATAAGGCTTAGTCTCTGAAAAAAAGCCTCTGGTGTTTTATGAATTTGGTGAGGCAGGGCCTCAAGGAGTCACCAGGTTGACATGAGTGTTCACCCTGTTAATCCAGATTCAGATTTGGCAAAAGTGTTGAGCCTTGGGGCACTAAGGAAAAGACGTAAGGTACACCAAGGTTAGCCACTGCCCACCTGGGCCCTGAGTACCTTTGAGTTTATTTTTAAGGAAGACTATAGTGTGGGCCAAGTCTGGCTGTCTGCTGCTAAAAGAGCCTCTTGAGTTGTGTGAGTTGTGTGGTGTGGGTCATTGGAAGTGATCAGGGTGATGCAAGTGGAATTCACAGGCTAATGTAGATTCAGATTTGGTTGTGGAAAGAAGGGCTAAACATAGGAAAGATTGCACTCCCCTGTCAGCTCTATTGGAGGAGGACTGAACATATAGATAATGGTAGTTGTCCCTCAAGCTTTTGCCCTGAAGTCACACAACTCAGATTTTCCCTGTATGTCTCTGGCACCTCCTGAACCACTGTCCCTTTGCTTGAGCCTTGAGTGAGTGCCTGAGAGCCAGTAAATCTATGGGCAGACCTGTTAATGGGATGCTTGGGTTTGTAGCTGCCCTCTGTCCCACCCAGTAAGGTGGAATCCTTATTGATTTTTACAGCCAGATCCTGTGGGAGCTCTTTTTTCTGACACTGGTGACCCTGGCTGGAGACCCTGATGTGGGCTGGAATCCCTTGCTCCTCAGTGGACAACTATGAAGCTAAGATATTCTTCCTAACTCTCAACCACCGCATGTGGGGGTATGGCCAACCTGTTTCACATCTCTACAAATCTCATTATGGCCCCTTCTACAAATCTCAATTGGCTTCTTTATATTTTTAAGTATAGGACTTCTATTCACCTACCTATCAGATGGTTCTTCAGGTTGGTTATTCTATAATTTAGTTGTAATTTTGCTGTTGTGATAGGAGGAGGCAAACACAACATTTTCCTACTCTGTCATCTTGACTGGAATTCTCAAATTGTAGTTTAAATTTGTGCAGTTTATCACAAGGCAATTATACCTCAATATATTTTTTAAATTAAAACAAAACAAAGACACTTTCAGGCAAAAATTATGACAATTCATTGCCAGTAGATTTATGCTATAAGAGATGGTAAACAAAATTCCACAGGTAGGAGAAAAATAACATCAGATAGGAAATTTGGACCTGCACAGAGGAGTAATGAACAACACAAATAAGTATGTGAACAAATGTAGAAGACTTTTTCTCATTTAAAAAATATCCTGAAAGAATAATTGCTTAAAGTAAAAGTAATGACAATATACTGAGACGTTTATACATACGTAGAAGTAAAATATATGACAATTGCACAAAGGATGAGGAGGAAAAGTGAACTTTTGTATGGCTCTTAACCTTGTATGTGAAGTAGTATATATTTCAAGGTAGACTTTGATAATGCAAAGAACTATATTTGAAAGCCTAGAGAAGTGACTCAAAAGAAATAATCCAATGGAGCACCATTCCATAAACTGAAAGTTCATGGGTTTGATTCCTGGTCAGGATACATGCCTGGATTGAGGGTTGGTCCCCAGTAGGGGTACATGCAAGAAGTAACTGATCAATGTTTCTCTGCCCCTCTCTCTTTCCCTTCCCCTGTCTCTAAAATCAATGAGCAAGTCCTTGAGTGAGGATTTAAAAAATAAATAAATAAAATACTTAATCCAAAGAAGAAAAATGGAAGGGGAAAGAAACAAAGAATATATGAGACAAATAGAAAAAATTGCAAGATGGTATATTTATACTTAATTGTATTGATAATCACATCAATTGTAAATATTCTACATAGTCCAGTTAAAAGGCAGAGATTGTCATATTAGATAAGAAAGTAAGATCCAACTTTATGCTATCTATAAGAAACATACTTTTGCCCTGGCTGGTGTGGCTCAGTGGATTGAGCGCTGGACTGAGAAGCAAAGGGTCCGCTGGTTCAATTCCCAGTCAGGGCACATGCCTGGGTTGCGGGCCAGGTCCCCAGTGGGGGGGCACATGAGAGGCAACCACACATGGATGTTTCTCTCCCTCTCTTTCTCCCTCCCTGTCTCTCTCTAAAAAATAAATAAATAAAATATTTAAAAATAGTTAAAAAAGAAACATACTTTAAATATAATGCTCTTTAGAGTCTAAATTTGAAAGGATAGAACATAGTATACCATGCTAATATTAATTCAAATAAAACTGGAGTAGCTAAATAATCTTAAGAAAGTAGACTTCAGAACAAGGAAAGTCACAGAAATAAGAAGATAGTTTCATAATGATAAATGGATGACTTCATCAAGAGGATATAAAAAGTCTAGTAAATGCATAATTAGATCCCATTCCCATTAACCTATTCTAGGACAATACTTCAACAAATATTACCTCTCCAATAGCATCAATTTTTCTTCTTTACTGGAACTTTTGTATTAGCATACAAAGAAGCTATTATTTATCCTGTTTTTTTTTAAATCCATTCTCTTGATCCAATCCTCCTTCAAGTAACACTCAACTCCCATTTGTCTTTATGTAAAATTTTATTAAATGTCATTTATACTTAATTTTTCTATTTTTTTCTTCCATTCATTCTTTTACCAATTTATGTATAGTCAGTATACAATATTATATTATTTTCAAGTGTACAATATGCTTTAACATTTAAATACCTAACAGTGTGATCACTCCATTAATTCCAGTAATCATCTGTCACTGTGCAAACTTATCACAATATTACTGACTATATTTCCCTTCACCATTTTCACCCATCCTCCCATCCTTACCTCCTCTGCAACTATCTCTTTGATTTCTGTTTCTTGTGTCTGTTTTTGTCTTGCTTTGTTTGTTGGTTTATTTGTTTTGTTTTTTAGATTCCAAATATCAGTGGAACTATATGATATTTGTCTTTCTCTGTCTGACTTATTTCACTTAGCATAAAAATATGATTATATACCACAAAGCAGTGTCAATGCCTTAACCATATACCATATGCATGTTTCCAGGCCCAAGGGCCTCTTCCACCCTTGTCACAGGGAGTGCGGACCTTCTCTCCTTTCATACACCACTTTCCCATTCACTTTTTTTTAAGCTTCCTGATAGATCAAGAAGTTTATTGTTGGATGAAAATAGTTCCTGGTCATACATCCTATGTTGTAGCTCTCCTTGTCCAATTATTGACCCAGTCTTCCTGGTCCTAGGCTCTCTTCCATTTTGACAAGATGACCTTGAGCTAGGGATACTTCCCACAGGCTTTTCCAAAGTGTAGCCCAAGTATCAAGGAAATAAACTGCAGTTTCTGGTAAAAGCACTGGAGCAACTGGGTAATTCAACTTATCACACCTGGCTCTTCTGGAATCTGTCCCAAGGGAGAAGTTAGAATCCATTCAACAAAATGAAGAATTCAGGGGCCACATGGCCCAACAGACTTCACTGTGCTCCCAGATTCCCAGCTTTGTCATCCAGCTGAAGGTCTGCCACACCCCTTTTCACCAGAGTGCCTGCCAGCTGATCCTGCCTCCCCTGAGGTCCAGGAAGGAGGAGCTCAGCTTGGGCTCAAGCTTCCTGGCTACTTTGAGTGTTCTCTGAATCATCTGGGCTTAGAAATGCCAAGTCAGGATCCCATTCACTCTTATACCCACTACAATTAGAGCTTTGCCTAACAACTCTACTAAAATTATTTTCTCAAAGTCACCAATGTTCTTCACCTCATTAAGTGTAACACTCAAATCTCAGGCCTTACATGATCTAACAATAGGATTTGGCATAAGTGATCATTCCCTTCTTCTTCACAAGCTTTCTTTCTTGACTTCCATTAGTCTATATTTTCTTGTTTTTTTTTTTTGTCTTGTTTCTGCTTCTAGTTTATTCCTGATTTTGTAATATTACAGTGCTCTAAGAATCAGACCTTAGTCCTCTTCTCTTTTATATCTACACTCACTTCCTTGGCAATTTCACTGGGTCTTACAGCTTTAAATGCAATATATGTATTTTCTAATAACTTGTAAATTTGTATGTCTAACCTGAATTTCTCACTTGTTATAGGGACTTAAATATTTAATGACATATTCATCATCTATAACCAGATGTTTAATGAGAATCTGAAACTTAATATGTCAAAAACTGAAAGAAATCTACTCCTTCCCAGTCTTCATGTGAGTAGTGACACCTCTGTTCTTTCTAATGCTTTTCCACATCCTTAATGTCCTCCATTAAGTCACTTTTTTTTTATTACCTGTTATAGCCAATCTGGCAGCAAATTCTGTCAGTTCTATTTCTGACATAATATATCTAGAAGTCAACCATACCTTTACATCTCCATTGCTACCACTTGGTCCAAGTCACAATTATCTCTCACCTAGATTAATGCAATAGCTTTTAACTGATCTCCCTGAATTCACCCACAATGCCCTTCCATCCATTTTTAACATCAGTAGCAAAAATGGTTTTTATCAAAATCTAAGTTATTTTATTCCCATTTACTCAAAACTCACCACTAGATCCTCATGTCACTTGGAGTAAAGACATTAAAATCACATTCACTTAAAAATATCTACTTTGGGCTCTGCTTCTCGGAAACAAGCAACATAAGAAAAGCTGTCAGTATGGAAATATACATTAGCATAAGGGGAAGAGAAGAAGGGGTGATGTCTGCATCACACCAGCATAA
Organism: Anoura caudifer; assembly: GCA_004027475.1. NCBI lineage: Eukaryota > Metazoa > Chordata > Mammalia > Chiroptera > Phyllostomidae > Anoura > Anoura caudifer. The sequence continues at coordinate 16,324 of PVKU01006981.1, read as the reverse complement.
GACATCCTCATTTTGTCCCACCCTTTAACAATTGACAGTTGAGAGTCACCACAGCCAAATGACCTGGGAAAAGTCTCACTTACCTGTGGGCAAACAGATCTGGGTCTTGGCTGTGGTCCCTGGAGTAGCCCGTGAACTGGATCCTCTTGATTATGCTCTGGGAACCCCTTGTGAACACAGACTTAAGACAGTTACTTACAGAGGAGAGAGCCTTTGTCCAGGTTTCCAGAGGAAAAGCTCCAGCACTCCATCAGGGTAAAATAATATGAGTTAGAATGCACTGGAGAAGGTAAGAACAGTTTGACTTTACCTACATGACCCCTCCCCCAAGGTGACACAGTTTAGGACCAAGAAGGAAGAAAGATCTTTCCTGGCCCTTGATTTATCCTACAGGTAAAAGGGAGAGCATGGGAATGAGCACCCTATTTCCCCAGCTGTGCCTGCCAGATGGGTTTATTTCTCTCTTGCCCAAATCCAGAATCTAAATTGGGAGCTCTATAATTTGGAGAGTGGGAAGAGGTTGTGGGAGAGCAGACAGAACTCACGGAGGACATTAAAGGCACATATATCCTAACTGCCTCATGGATTCATTCCATCAAGAAGCATGCTCACAAGCTGCTGGGAGTGCCTCACCACAGATCAACTCCAACTGGCCCTTGGGCACCCACAGTGCTATGCATGCCTCACACCCCTCTCTTCCACACACTCGGGCTCCCCCTTCCCCCCTCCCCCACCAGCGCCCCGTGGCAGGCTCCCTGTGTATGATCCTGACAATGGCATAAGTGGGTTACAACAGACTGCCAGTGAGCATATACAGAAAGTTGGCTCAATTTGCCGGCCAGGGAGAGAACACAAACTTGATCTTTTGGGCCACATGTAGGAAAACAAAAGACAGATTGTGAACGCCGAGTCTGGTACAATGCAGGATCCAGGGAAGGCATACAAATTCCAAAGTTCTGCCACAAGAGGGAGCAAGAAGCATGGAGCAAGCAGGTGTAGTTACAGAAAGTCTGAGAAAGCCTCAGAATCTCTAGCAGCGGTCATGGAAGCTTTCTCTCTCTTCCAAATGCAATTAATAAAGACTGCAGGAGGAGCCTGAGAAGACATGGATGCAAAACTTCAAGGAACATGAAAAATCAAGTAACATGGCAAAGTAGCATGCCAACACCAAGGAATCACAATAATTTGGTAACTGAACCCAAAGACAAAGAGATCTGATCTATAATTTGCCTGACAAAGAATTCAAAATAGCTGTTTTAAGGAAACTCAGTGAGCTACAAGAAAACACAGAAAGACAATTCAACAGGAAATCAGGAAACAATACACAAACCAAATGATAAGTTTAGTGAAGATATGGAAATCATAAAAAAATAAAGAACTAAGCAGAGACTGTGGAGCTGAAGAATCCTTCTCAAAGTCTTCCAAATAATTGAAGAGAAGAATCCTAAACTCATTTTATGAGGCCAGCACTAAACTCATACCAAAGTTAGATATGGACAATAGAAGAAAAATGCACTAAATTTTAATATTCATAATAAACATAGATATACAAATTTTTAACAAAATGTTAACAAACCAAATTCAACAGTACATTGAAAGGATCATACATTATGATCAAGCAAGATTAATTCCAGAGATGCAAAGATATTTCAACATATGCAAATAAATAAAAGTAATACATCACATTTATACAATGAAAGATAAAAATCTTATGATTATCTCAAAACATGCAGAAAAAGCATTTCACAAAAGTACAATATCGTTCCATGATAAAAACCACTCAATAAAACAGGTATAAAAGGAACATATCTCAATATAATAAAGGCCATGCATCAAAAGCCTACAGTTAACATGATATGCAATGATGAACAGTCAAAAGCTTTTGCTAAGATCTGAAACAAGACGAAGTTGCCTACTAATCACTACTGTTAACATTAGTGAATACTGGGAGTCCTAGCCAGAGCAACAAGGGTAGAAAAAAAGGTACCCAGATTGGAAAGAAAGAGGTAAAATTGTCTTTGTTTGCCAATGAAATAATATTTATTTTACATAAGAAATCCTAAAGACTCCACCCAAAACTGTTAGAACTAATAAGTGAGTTCAGAAAAGTTGCAGGATACAAAACCATTATACAAAAATCAGTTGCATTTCTATCCACGAACAATGAAATATCTGAAAAGATATTTTTTTCTGCCTCTCTTTCTTTTTTCTCTCCTTCTGGGATTCCAAGTATATATGTATTGGTATGCATAATGTCCCACAGGTGTCCAAAGCTCTGTTCTTTTTTCCCTCCATCCTTTTTTCTCTGTTATTCAGATTGAATAATTTCTATTGATCTATCTTCAAATTTAGTTTCTTCCACTATTTCAAAATTTCACTCTTGAGACCATCTGGTGACTATTTTATTTTGGTGATCATGACTTTGATTCTGCAATTTACATTTGGTTCTCCTTTTATACACTCAATTTCTTTAGTGATATATTGTGGCTGTGAGTCATATCACATTTTTCTTTAAAATTATTTAAGCATAGTTTCATTTAATTATTTTGACATATTTATATGTAAGAACAGCTTTAAAGTCTTTGCTGCTAAGTTCAACATCAGAGTCAGTTTCTATTGATTGTTTTCCCACCCCCACCCTGTGATCACATTTTCTATTTCATTGCATGTCTCAGAATTTTGTTGTGGGAATTAGGCATTTTAAATAAAATATTGTAGCAACCCAGGATTCTGATATGTTAATATCAGAAGCTTGGTGTTGTTTTAGTAACTTGCCTGGATTTAATATGAAGATTCTCCTCTGCAATGTGTAGCTTCTAATGTCTCTTCTCATTTTTTTGTTGTTGTGTTTTTCTGTTGTTGTTTTATACCCTTCTGTTTATTATTTTATTCTGATTTCCTGGGAATCACACCTGTTTGTGCATACTTAGTGGTTAGCCGATAATCAGTCACAAGTTGTGTTCAAACACTCCTGGCCCATAAAGCTTCCACTCTCTATCAGTGGAGCTGGGTATGGATTGGGCAGTACATGCAAAATTCAGGCATTTCCCAGTCTGCTTCAACTTTCACTTTCTAAAGGGCTCTTTTGAACTTTATGAAACAGACACATAGCATCTCAGTCAGCCTGGGGTGTATAGAGAGTTTGTCTAATACTTTTGAGGCTCTTATTTCCAGTACCTCTCTTTATATTTTTGGCCAGTTTGCCACTCACTCCAACCAGACCACACCTTAATCTAGCAGAGCTACAGATTTTTCCTGTTTGTTTTCTACCAAGTTTGTTCCTTACACTGACAATGACTCTGAGCATGGATTTTGTTCTCTTCTCCCAGTCAAATCAGTCCTCTCTGGCTGTGAAGCTGCTGGTTTTTACAGCCAGCTCTATTCTGGGAAAACTACATTTCTCACCAGCTGAGCTGGAGAGGATGGGAGCAGCCCCAGGCAAGAAGGCTGCAGCTCTCACTGTTCTTACTCAAAGTGCTAGCAGTTTTTCATCAACGTAAATTTCTTAATTAATTGTTTGCTTTTAGTTAACTTCCAGAGCCCTTAAGTGATTCTTTCTTTTTAATAATTTTCTCTAGTTTTATACTAGTTTTTATACAGAAAAATTTCTAATCTCTGTGTTCCATCATAGTTGAATGTCCTGCCTCAAAAAAGTACTTTACTACAACATTTGGTTAAATCAACATACAGAATGTACAGATTGTAAATACATAAATGATTTTATCTCTGAAGCAGATTATAAACTATGCTTATTTTAATGTTACTTTATTTTTTTCTGAAGTTAAAAATAGTTCATTATTTCATTTGCCTAAATTAAATCTTGCAGGCCATCATCTCAGTAGAGTTTTACTATGATCAAATATGTCAGATAAACTATCACTTTTTTCTCTGAATACATTCCTCTTAGAGCCTTTCATTCTTTTATTCCCACTTGACTTTTTTTCTTTGGGTCTGTTATAGAACTATTATTATTGCCTTTGTCTCTTCTGAGAATTTCCTTTGTCTCTTTTGACTGTGTTGGGCACATTGTTTTCTGGGTAAAATATATGTGTCCTGGAGACAGTGTAAAGTGTGACAAGGGCTCTGGAATTAGACTCCCTCAGTTCAGATTCCAGCTCTATATGATTAGTGGTGCCACCACGGAGATACTGCCTACCTACACCTCAATATTCCCATCTGTAAGATGGTGGTGAAAAGAACATACTACCTCTTCAGTGGTCCTGAAGATCAAATGAGCAAATATGTAAATATTAACTGATATCTTGGTGGAACAGGTTTTGGTGGAGCATGTGGAGTTTTTTGAAAAATGTGTGACAGTATAATTTTTGAGACTTTCATGATTCATAATTTTACTAACACTTGGTTATCAGATTGGGTATAGAATTCTAGGTTGATAATTAGTTTTCCTCAGAATGCTAAAGTAACTGTGCTCTTGTCTCATAGCTTGCAGTCTGATGACATTCTGATTTCCATCCTTTTGTGTCATTTGGTGCTTTTGGGGAAGTTTTTAGAATGTCTTATTCTTGGTGTTTTGAAATTTATCTGATATGCCTTGGAGTATTTCTGATTTTATTAATTGTGCTGGCTATTCCATTTACCCATTATTCCAAGATTTTTTTGGTTTGTGTTTGTTCTGTAATAATTACCTCCCCTGTTCTCTTTTTCTGTTCAGGCTTCCTGCAACTTGTATTGATTAGCGATCCAAGCCAGGGGTTGAGCCTCTATGGATATCTTTTTACTCCTATTGTCTCAATCAAAAAAAAATCTCATCTGAAGGAGTCCTCTTCCAATCTTTCTATTGAATTATTTTTATGTTAATGCTATCATTTCTTTCATCTACAAGAGCTCTTTATAAATTTTCTTATTTTTTTATTTTATAGAACTCTCTGTTTTGCTTCATGGATGCAATATCTCATATCTTTCTTATGATGCAAATGCTTTTATTTTTCTCTTACTCCATGAATTATCTGTGGAGTTTTTTTTTTTCTGAGTTTTTTTTTCTCTTGTCTTGATACTGGGCCTCTCAAAGTGGAGGCTTTCTCAAATATTTGGTGATAACTTAGCTCCTCTTTGTCATATATCAGTGAGGCACAAAAATTTCAAGGACAAGACTTGCTGAATGAATAGCAAGAAGACTTTTTAATTCTATGATCCCAAAATATCAATATAGATCTTTTATTTGAGGTGAATTGATGTCACAATAGTTAGCTCAGCTAGGATATGCTAGGTTGACTGCAGTAATTAAATTAAAAAAAAAATTCAATGGCTTAACACAATAAATATTTACCGTTCTTACTATATGTTCAATGATGTTTGATGGTGAGCTTGGCTCCAAGTAGAAAATTGCTCCAAATCATTTTATAATACAATATTTCATCATAATACTCCAAGTGTTTGTCACAGTGGGGGGAAAAAAGCATGGAAAATTTTAAATTGGCACTTGAATGCCTCTACCCAGACTACACATGAATTCTTCTCATATGTCATTGACTGAAACAAATCCTGTGTTCACTAACTTCAGGGTGGGACAGTGCAGTCCTCCCAAGTGTTCAGAAGGAGAGAAGAACTAGCAATACTTAAGAGCAGCACTAATGTTTACCACATTGACTGAGTCACTCCCCTAACAGTCTTAGTCTTGGTTTTCTCATTCCTCCTTAGTAGATTATTCAGAGACTAAACATCCACCTATTTAAGTATTAGGAAGTAAGTTACTTTCTTTTTTTCCTGATGAATAAAATATATTGACTAAGTTAAACAGAACTCAAGAAAAGCTAGATGCAAACAAATAATAACAACAACAACAAAAGGATTCCTCTGAATACTAAACTTCCTGCAGAAGTTAGAATGCAACAAAAAGCCTTCATATTTTATCTTTTTCCATTATTCTTTGCCTTTCTAAAGTCACTCTTGATGGACATCGATCAGTTATTGGATGTGGATCACCTTGGGGATGGGTATAACCTTGGAGGAGGTGGCTCTTTGCAGATAGGTCAATTCCTAAATAAACTGACAATGGAAGTCTGCCAGCCCACAGCACTCCCAGGAGCTGGGACTATCAGCTTCATTGAAGGGAGATCTGAGAACACATTCCAGTACCCACTCTGCTATTTCAAGTCCTTTTTTCCTCCAGACTCTTCAAACAGGCTTTGATCTTTTTCAGATTTCTGCACCATATTCACTTTGCCCACAGTTTTCAGACCAACATTACTCCAGTCCAAAGCCCCCATCCTTTCTAATGACCCACCTCATTATTTCCCTACTTTATCTCTGATTTGTCACATGGTTTCATGTATTTCTGTCCAACTGGGTAAGCTTAGTTCTGCATTTACATTTATTTTCACTTAGTAACTTTGCTTCATTATTTACTATGGACAACTCTTTGTCTATAAAAACAGAGTCAGATGCCAAATAATGAAAGAGTTATTGAACACACCCAACGTTTTATCCCTTGAACATGTTTTTTATTGTGTAACTTGGGTACAGAGGGTAAAGTGAACAGACTTTCCACTCTATGTTGAAAACTATTGTTTGCTTCCACAAACTTGGCTTCTTGTGTGATTTCCATGAACCAAACTCAATCCAACTTAATGCAAAAAGTATATTCGTGTCAGCTCACTTCACTCACATGGGGGAATTTACTGTTCTTTTAGGGGAGAAAAAGGCTCATTTCCCCAAAATGGCAAGAGAAACTAGGCAAGGTAGAGTTAAGAAAAAACAACTTTATCTCTCTTCCTCTAGCCATTACTGAGAAAATGAGTTGATACAGTCACTCCCACTATCTACATAGCAGCCTCACCAATATTAACCTTTATTGGGTAAAACAGCTTCTGAGTCTCAGTTTATACCAAATGGCACCAACATGCATTCTGAAAGTTCAATGACTAATCATTTCAGTATTCTTTGGCTGCTTCCCTTGGTGTTTCCTATATAATAAGACAAATTAAGTAATACATTTTCTGGCATTGGTTCAATTCCTCCCTGTATTTAGCTGTAATCTTTAAGTACTGTCCAATGTAAATGGTCTGCATGAGAACTGTGAATCTTTTTCCAACATGGTTTTTTTTTCCAAACATAATTACATCCTCGGCTTAAAGGTTCACCTACTCCTTTCCAGGGCACTACACAAGATCCCAGCCTCAAGTTTCTCATCTTTGGACAAATTCTTCTGCCCCCTTCAGTTCCTGGTAAAATCTCCTTGCTGTTTCTAAACAAGGCTTCCAAAGTACACATGGACAGGAAGACTCCAGAACACAGTGAGATTCAAATTCCCTCAGAAGAAATATTTGGGGTGGGAGGGAGGAAAGGGAAGGGCTGGTGGGGGAGATATTTGAAAAGTTAGGAGAGATAGAAGATGTTTGTATGCTATCCAAGATATTTATTATCTCTGTGTCTATATGCTTCATAAGGAGAGAAAATCAGATTGATGCTTTAAACTTACCAACTTTAAGAAGATATTACTACTGACCTATTATCAAAGAAGCAATATTTTGGATTTCTCTCTCTCTCTCTTCCTTTTTTTTTTTTCATTGTAGGGCTGAGAACCCAGACGACGCTTTGTCTCTTGTAATCAAAAGCACACTTGATTCACATGGCTAGTTAGGGTGAAAGATGAGGTGTTAAAGAGAAAGCAGTTGCTCTATGGAATGTTACTTCATGAATGGAACCCAAAACTGAGCATAGTGACTTTGCTACTATCAGCTATTTGGCTCAGGAGGAGGTAATAATGAAAAGAAATAGTTTTCTTGTTTAGATTGTAGCTGTTTATTCAGTCACCATAAGTATCATATCATTACATAAGGCCTTAGAATTTATTGGGAGTCTATGGATGATGGAAAAGACACTGAAAATATAAAGCAGTTAAGACATATTCCCTGATGTTGAGAAATATAGCATCTATCTGCAGAAACTTGAAGTTGAAAAATTTAATTCCTTTTGGGGGCTGAAAGGGTCTTTAAAGATCTCCTAGTTCAAGTTTCTCATTTCAGAAAGAAAAGGAGAATGCAGCACCCAGAGCTAAAGTGATTTGTGATTTATTAGAATCACTCAGCTAATTAATGGTAGGACTGAGACCAAAGCTTGGGTCTTCATATTTCTAGTTCAATAAACTTTTTATTACCCAAATTGATTTCAGGGTCTGCAATAATTCAAATTAGTCTATGAGTCAATTTAACCTAAGATAATTTTTCATTTACTTTCATTTTTTAAGGAAAATATTTCAGATATATGCAAACTGGGGCAGTCTAGTAAGCTAGGAAAAGTGGAATAGGGAAACTGAGACAGATACTTAGGCAGAGCAGTATACAGCCATCTGGTAAATTGCAAAATCCTATCTTCTGTAACCAAGGCCAAGTAAGAGTAAATGGTTTACACTTCTCTTCCTCCAGCCAGTTTAAATCACCCTACTCAGGGAGATGGATAGCAGAAATCCAATTAGTGCCATTTTTGCCAACTACCCTCAAGGACAGATGAAGTTAAGGGAATAAATCTCATTATGGCACATCAGCATAAATCTGATGAATATTCTACTGAGGTCTTTCCCTAAGACCTCCTCTAAACTCACAGCCTTAAAAACCCTCAAGATAAAGGTCTCAGGGTTACTCTCCCTACTGGGAGCACACCCATGCCTTTCTTGCCTCTCAGGCCTACATCTCCTAAACTCTAAGGGTCCCTGCCAAACTTGTAACCAGGAAAGCAATGGGCAGCGCAGCTCCTCCTGGGCTAATCTCCTGACCCTGTCTCCAAGGCCCCCTTTTCTCTGACTTCCAGTGAGCCAAAGCAGCCCTGCCTTGGCTCATTTCTTTCCTATAATGTTTCTAGGAAGACAAGGCAGCTTTGCCTAGGCTCTCTCCTGTTGCTTCTTCTACCCTAGGTTCTTCCTTGTTCTACTGTCCCAGTTTTAATAAACATACTCCAAAGCCTGGACTTGTGTTATAAATTATTTCCTGCATAAAGTGAAGAAGCCACACACTACAAGCCAATTGGAGGCAGACCCACTCTGGGCCTGGTACCTGTTCAGTAACAAAAATAACAAGAATAATATATTGAGGCTCCTATCCCATACCCAGATTAAAAAGTAAAATGTTATAGTCACAATAGAACCTTTCTATATCTCTTTTTAATCCCATCCTGACATATTCTTCCCAAGAGGTAACCAGTACCATGAATTTGCTACTTGCCATTTCCATGAATATTTCAAACTTTATTACATATGTATATATCCAAAAATAATGTATAGTATTATTTTGCATGTTTTAAAACTTTAAAACATGGTATCAACTGTATTTGTTATTCTGATCTTGCTTTTTTTACTCAACATATTTTTGAGATTTATGGATATTAATATATATAATTATAGTTCAGATTTGCTGCTATATATAGCATCATTTATTCATGCATTCTTATTTTTTATTCATAGATAAGTAGAATGTTTCCAATTTATTGTTGTTTTGTGAATATTTACACACTGTTCCCTTGGGCACATTGGGGATTTATACTAAAGGTCAAATTGCTAGGTGACATAATATACACATCTTCAAATTTACTGGATTTTGATTTTAGCTCCAGGTAGCTCCACTTCACTGGGTTTGGTTTTGTAAACCTGCCTTCTTACTTCCATACAGCTAAGTTTCAGGTGAGTGCAAGTTTGAAATTTTAATAATGAAGAGCTTAACACAGGTTGCTACCTATTGAAAACTTGAAAATGCAGGGTTGATTTATTTATGAGTAACATTCTTTGGAGACACAAGTACACAGAAATCTCTGAATAGAACTGGTTAATTTATCAGGGCTTATGGTGAGCTCCAAAGGGAGGATCAACAAATGTGCCTTCAAATGCAGAGATTTTTCCTTTATGTTATCCTGGGAACACAGGAGAGGCATACACTCCTCCATGTGAGTAGAGCCAGCCCCCTGTAAGGGTAGTAAAGAGAGAGTATGTGATGTGAAGTGGTTAATGCTGTAAGTTCTTCCTCCCAAAGCACTTGCCTTGTGGTTGTTCCTGAAATTCAGCCATTCATTCATCTAACATAGTCCTTCATTAAAATGAGAAAAATGGGACAGGAGGGTTTAAGTCAATTACTAATATTTTTTACAAACTTAATATGAAGGGGACTTCCGGCCAAGATGGAGGCATAGGTGGACACACTGTGCCTCCTCGCACAACCAAAATTAAGGACAACAAGGATTTAGAAACAAGAAAACAACCAGAACTGAGAGAAAAATTGAACTGTACGGAGGTCCAACAACCATTCATCCATTCATCCAGACCAGTAAGAGGGGCAGAGTCATGGCAGGAGGAAGCTGAGGTTGACAGACTGGGTGCACAGACAGCTGCTGGTGGACACAGGCCTGCAGGCGGCAGCTGGCAGGCCCCAGGCTCAAGGCAGCTGGCTGACCAGGTGGTCCCACATCCACGTGCACATAATCCAGGCTAAAATGGAGAACAAGACAGAACTTGCAACCCAGGGCTTCAGTGCCAGGAAATAAAACCTAAAAACACAGAGACCCCACCCCCACATACAGCATCACAACCCAGTGACTGGGCTGCCCCGCCCTGGGGAACACCTAAGGCTCTGCCCCTCACTACAAAACAGGTGCAACCAGACACCCCCAAAAAATGGCTCAAACTGGAGAATAGATCAAAGCCCCAGAACCAATTCATCTAAGCGACTAAGAGATAGCCAACCTATCAGAGGAACAATTCAAAGTACTGGTGATCAGGATGCTCACAGAATTGGTTGAATTTGGTCACAAATTAGATGAACAAATGAAGCCTACACTAAGTGAAATGAAGGAAAATGCACAGAGAACCAATAGTGATGGGAGGAAAACTGGGACTCAAATTAATGGAGTGGACCAGAAGAAAGAAACAAACATCCAATCAGAAAAGAATGAAGAAACAAGAATTCAAAAACTGAGGAGAGGCTTAGGAACGTCCAGGACGTCTTTAAACATTCCAACATCTGATTTATAGGGGTACCAGAAGAGGAAGAGGAAGAGCAACAAGTGGAAAACTTATTTGAACAAATAATAAAGGAGAACTTCCCCAACCTGGCAAAGGAAATAGACTTCTAGGAAGTTCAGGAAGCTCAGAGAGTCCCAAAGAAGTTGGACCCAAGGAGGAACACACCAAGGCACATCATAATTACATTAGCTAAGATTAAAATGAAGAAGAGAATTCTAGAAGCAGCAAGGGATAAGGGCACAGTCACCTACAAAGGAGTTCCCATCAGACTGTCAGCTGATTTCTCAAAAGAGACCTTCCAGGCAAGAAGGGGCTGGAAAGAAGTATTTCATGTCATGGAAGTCAAGGACCTACATCCAAGATTGCTCTATCCAGTGAAGCTTTCATTTAGAATGGAAGGGAAGATAAAGTGCTTCTCAGATAAGGTCAAGTTGAAGGAGTTCATCATCAACAATCCCTTATTATATGAAATGTTAAAGGGACATATCTAAGACAAAGAAGATAAAAATATGACAGTAAAAAGACAGAAAACTCACAGTTATTAACAACCACACCTAAAACAAAAGCAAACTAAGCAAACAACTAGAACAGGAACAGAAACACAGAAATGGAGATCACATGGAGGGTTATCAACAGGGGAGTGGAAGGAGAGAGAGGGGGAAAAGGTATAGAGAATAAGTAGCATAGACAGTAGGTAGAAAATAGACAGGAGGGCAAGAATAGTATGGGAAATGTAGAAGCTAAAGAACTTATGATACATGGACATGAACTAAAGGTGGGGAATGTGGGTGGGAGGAGGTGTGCAGGGTGGAAAGGAATGATGGGGTAGAAATGGGACAACTGTAATAGCATAATCAATAAAATATAATTTAAAAAATAAATAAAAATAAAATTTTTACTCCTAAAAAAAAAAACACTTAATATGAAGGACACTTTGGTGGTGGGGGAAGGAGAGTATAAAATCTCCTGAGGAAAATAGGTGCCTAGAGGTTAATGGTGATGAGAGAACAACTGGGCTGAGTTTTTAAAGCCTATTATTTAACATCTCCTCCATGAAGCATTCCCCAATATCTCTGGCTACATACAAATTCACACTAATCTCCTACAGTACTTTGTAGTGCTATTATAATAATTATCACACACACTAAATTTTATTATAAATGGGCAAGTTCAGGGGTCCATGCACAGTGGATCAGATATCTGTTGTTGCATAAGAAATCCCCCTTTGCCCCTCCCAACCCCCCAAAATACAGTGGCTTAAAGCAACTATTTCTTTGCTCACAATTCTGCCATTTGGTTAGGGCTTGGCTGAGTCATTTTCCTCTCATCTGTGTGTGGCTAGGATCCTTCATGTGGCTGTACTCAGCTGACTCTCAGCTTAGGCTGTAATGTCCAAGGCACTCTGATGTATTTCTGCATTTCTGTCCACATGGGGTATCCAGGATAGCCAAGACCTCCTTACATGATGGCTGGCTTCCAAGAAAGCAAAAGCAGAGGCTCATTCTACTGGTTAAAGTAAGCCACAAAACCAGTCTAGTTTCAAGAAGAGGAGAAATAGACTCCATGTCTTAATGGGAAGAAAAACATAAATATGTAGACATGGGAGGACTTGCTGGAGGACATCTTTCAAGACAATACACCAGATGGTACACAAATCTTAAATAAAATATTTGGTGAATAAGTGAACAAAATTGCTGCTTTCAGAGCCCTGTTCAAAGGGGTGCTGAAGAAAAACATCCCTTTGAAAGTGCCAGTGAATGAGAAAGTCAATCTATACTATCTCAGACAGCATGGAACCCAAGAATTGAACCATTGATGAACCTGCCCCCAAAGCACTATGCACCCATTTGGCTTGGTTGGGGCCTAGCGACTGCTCTAACATAGTGTGATAGTTATTAACTGTTTGCAAAAATTCCCCTTTTCCTGTTTGCACAATTGCAGTTTCCTACTTGCTCTGAAATTAGATGTGAGCCATGTGACTTGCTTTGGATACTAAAATGTGAACAGACATGACATTTGTCACTCTAAACAGAAATTGAGGGACCAGTGTGCACCTTCCCACACTGGGTCCCTGAGTGATCACAGTGAGGAAAGCCCCAGTGGGAGGCCCACAAAATCACCTCAGGGGTTTGGAAGACCAAGATTTGGGCTAGGCAGCCAGGACCCAAATCAATGCCTCACGGAGCATGAGTAAGAAATATACATTTGTTTTGTTGGGCCACTACAATTTTTAGGGTTTTTTTCCCTGTAGTACAATTGTATTATTTTCTACTGTTACATAACAGATCACCACAAATTCAACACTTGAAACAATACACATTATTATCTCAGTTTCCATGTGTTAGTACTGGGCATGGCTGAGCTGAGTCCTCTGCCCAGGAACTCACAAGGCAGAAATCAAGGTATCAGCTGCCTGCTTCCTCACTAGAAGACAGAACAGGGGAAATATCTGCTGCCAAGCTTTCTAGAGTTGTTGGTAGAATTTAGTTTCATACAGTTTCAGGATTGAGGTCCCTGTGTACTTGCTGGTTGTCTCCTGGGGGGCTGTTCTCAACTCCGGAGGCTCACATGCTTGGCCATGTGGCCTCCTCCACCTCCAAAGATGGCTGTGGGAAACTTCTTCCTGTCAAATCCATCTTGCACTACAAATCTCCCTGACTTCTCCAGTCTGTGAGCTCTAGACTTGGATTTCAAGAGTTTATCTTTAGGTCAAGCTCACTAGGATAAAAGCCTTTTCTCCAAGTCAGCTGTGCCATATAAATCCATAATATATATAGTCCTGGGGTTTATACACAGTGTGTACACCAGGGTATGGGCATCTTAGGAACACCTTAGAATTCTGCCTGAGAAAATAACAGCCAGTACTGGTTGACACAAGTGATTCAGAGGCACCAAGAAACCTGAAAAAGGAACAGAATGAACCCCATTCTCTTTTTAATCCTGACTGAACTCCTTTTTCAGTTCACAACATTTTTCCAGAGTGTGTATTTTGGGACTTTTCCACCACAGAAGACATGGGTTCGTGAAATCTATGTTTTGGGGATACATGAGAGTCAAGTAAATCCCAGGGCTACACTGTTCCCTCTAAACTCTAAGGTCTGTCTCAGCCTGGCTGGCATTGCTCAGTGGATTGAGCACAGGCTGTGAACCAAAGGGTTGCCAGTTTGATTCCCAGTCAAGACACACACCTGTGTTGCAGGCCAGGTAGGGGGCATGCAAGAGGCAACCACACACTGATGTTTCTCACCCTCTCTTTCTCCTTCCCTTCCCCTCTGTCTAAAAATAAATAAATAAAATATTTTAAAAAATAAACTATAAGGACTGTCTCTCACCACATCTCAGCCTCATGAAGACTTTCGTATCCTTCACCACATTTATTAATCACATGTTAATTATTATAGTCATTTTTGAAAACTTGATACATATGGAAATCTGTACCAATGAGCTTTAAATTGTTCATTATCCTAAGCTTAGGAAACCAATTTCTGAAATAGTAAAAATAATTGCTCAGATACATGTGTAAGGGAAGGGATTGCAAGGTTACTTATCACCAAATAAAAATATATCAATATTCAACCTTAGTAGACTAGATAAATTAAAACAGGTTTGTATTATGGACTGTTATGTACCCATTAAAAATTGTATTTTTGAGGCCTGGCTGGGGTGGCTCAGTGAGTTGAGCACTGGCCTGTGAACCAAAGTGTTGCCGGTTCGATTCCCAGGCTAGGGCCTAGGCTGTGGGCCAGGTCCCCAGGAGGGGACATGAAAGAGACAACCACACATTGATGTTTCCCTCTCTTTTTCCCTCCCTCCCCCTCTCTGTGGAAATAAATAAATAAAATCTTTAAAAACAAAAATTATATTTTTGAAAAATATCTAAAGATATCATTTTTAACTTTGTTAAGTTATTAAATAGGTTATAAACTGTATATAAAGAATTACTTCACTTTGAAATATGTAACTATACACACAAGAGTATCTTAAGGAAATGTGAAAAAAATTTCAATTGTTTATTTCAAAGTGATAGAATTCTTTCTTTCTTTTTCTTAAATTACTTATTTTCCAAATTTTAGCAATGAAATTACATTGTTTATAAACCAGAAAAACAAACAATAAATGTTAGTATTTTAGTTTTATTTCAGCTACCTCTAGCATTTTCAAGGCATCTTCTTATAAATTATTAATAGTTGGTAATAAAAATGTTCTTATTTATTTTTGAAACAAGGCAGTAATTTGTTTACTTGCTTTGCATGTCTGCAAGTATTGAAAGCTGCGGAATTTATCAATAATTTAATTATCCAGATTTCGGGCCTATTTAAATCAATTTTCAAATTAGTCTGCATTTTCTTTTTCTTTTTTTTAATTTATTTTAATTGTTGTTCTTGTACAGTTTTCTGTCTTTTACTCCCATTCCAGCCCACCAACCCAGCCCTCCCCACCTCCCTCCCATTTCCACCCATGCTAGTTTTTGTCCATGTGTCCTTTATACCTGTTGCTCCAAAACCTTCCACTTGCCCCCTGAAATTCCCTCCCCTCTCCCCTCTGGTGACTATCAACCCCTTCTCAATTTCAGTGTCTTTGGTTATATTATGCTTGTTGTTTGTTTTTTTGATTAGGTTTCTGTTAAAGGTGAGATAATATGGTATTTGTCTTTCACTGCCTGGTTTATTTCGCTTAGCATAATGCTCTCCAGTTCCATCCATGCTGTCCCAAACGGTAGGAGCTCCTTCTTTCTTTCTGTTGCATAGAATTCCATTGTGTAAATGTACCAAAGGTTCTTGATCCATTCATTTACTGATGGGCACCTAGGTTGCTTCCAACACTTGGCTATTGTAAATTGTGCTGCTGTGAACATTGGGGTGCATAGATTCTTTTGGATTGGTGTTTCAGGGTTCTTAGGATATAATCCTAGCAGTGGATCTGCTGGGTCAAAAGGTAGATCCATTTTTAGTTTTCTTAGAAAATTCCATACTGCTTTCTATAATGGTTGTACCAGTCTACAATCCCACAAACAGTGCACTAGGGTCCCCTTTTCTCCACAACCTCTCCAACACTTGTTATTTGTTGCTTTGTTTATGATGGCCATTCTGACTGGTGTGAAGTGGTATCTCACTGTGGTTTTAATTTGCATCTCTCTGATAGCTAGCGATATTGAGCATCTTTTCATGTGTCTCTGGATCCTCTGTATGCCCTCCTTGGAGAAGTGTCTGTTCAAGTCCTTTGCCCATTTTTTAATACGGTTGTTTGTCTTAGAGTGGAGTCATGTAAGTTCGTTATATATTTTGGAGATTAAACCCTTGTCAGAGATACCATTGGCAAATATATTTTCCCATACAGTTGGTTCTCTTTTTTATTTTAATA
>PVKU01006980.1:0-94513 GCA_004027475.1 Anoura caudifer | reverse complement strand
TGGAGTCTTACTGTTCCTGCAGAAAACAAAAGTTAGGCCCATTTTGTTGAGGAGGCTATTGCCAAACTCTGCTGGTGAGCCGCCACACTGGGTACCATGGAAACAGCCTACAAGCCTCTTTGAGCTTTGGAATGGTTTTGATGTAATATCGTCTTCATTTATTTTTAACCATTACTTTCAGCGATGAAGGGAAGTAAAATAGAAGGCTAGTCAAATTAAGTTTTAGGCACCAGAAGTAAATCAGTAACTGAATTTTTCTAGTTTGTAGTGGATGTTTTATTTGGATATAAATATTCAAAAGGATTCAGAAAGATAAGTAATTTTGCTGTAAAGTTTTGCACTATTAAGTTACATTTAGTAGGTGCTAGGCAAGTGAACGATTGGTATACTATCAAAATATATGAAAAATTAATAGTATATTCACCAAATGAATTCAAATCCCCTAAATCTGATTATTCAAAGGGATAAATATTTAAAGGATAATGGGAGCTGCTATAGTAGGCTATAATTATACATTGCAGTGGTAAAATGTGCATTTCCACAGCATAGTTCCAAAATGCTCTTTTTGTCTTTTCTAGAGGAGAATATTATAAATCATCACACAGGAATTAGATGAAATAGATTTTATTGTAGTAAAACTTCCTCTCCTTGCCTCCAACAAATACTTCTACTTTCCATTAACTTCACTGTTGTTTCCACCTTGTTCAGAACATCAGACAAGTCCACTATAATAAAACAGATGACTGTTAGTTACTGTTCTTCTCCCTTTTATTTCTCTTAGTTTACATTTCTATTTTTTTTTCAATAGGTTTTCAAATACCAGTCATTTCAGGAACTCCAACAAATTCTATATTTTCAAGATGAGTTTAAATATAAGAGAGTATTTGGGGGAAACAGCAAAGCTTACTGGTCAGCAGCATAGCCTCTGGTGTTCAAGAGGCAGTGGGCTGGGCTCTTAAGCCACTCCCATTAGTTGTGTGGCCTTGGGCACTTTAACTCTTTTAACTTCGGTTTCTGTTTGTTTGTTTGTTTTTTAACTTTTCCTTTTATGAATTCTAGAGAGAGAGCAAGGAAGGGAGAAAACAAAAAGAGAGAAACATCAACATGAGAGAGTGAAAGAGAAAGATTGATTGGTTGTCCCTTGCACTCGCCCCGACTGGGGAACGAAACCTGCAACCCAGGCACATGCCCTGACTGGAAATTGAACCTGAGATCTTTCAGTTTGTGGGAGGACACTCCAGTCAACTGAGCCGCACTGGCCAGGGCAAAACCTCAGTTTCTCAACCTGGAAATTGATGACCCTAAAAGTTATCTACCTCACTGAGCTGCTGTACTGAATGGGATCATCACATTCCGATAGTGCCTGCATGTTATAAGTTGTCAACTAATTTATGTGATAAAGATGAAGTGATGAAGGTGATGATGGTAATTACAATATTGACCCAGAGTATTCATGCACCACAAACTACTATATGTTTGAATATACCTGGATTGATCTTTCCAATCCTGAAAACAAGAGTTTAAGGTGATCAGAAGTGGGCTCATATACATTGTAGAACATATTTTGTCATTCTGTTGTTTATGAAGAGGAGCAGAATATGGCACCCCAAAATAGGCCACTTTGGCATATTGATTATTTTGAGCAGAAAGGAACTGAAGAAAAGCAGATATAGGATAAAGTTTCTGCCCTACTCTAATCTACATAAAAACAGAACATAAATTCCCCCTGTGAGGGTGTTGTCCTTTCTCCCCATTTTCCATAATAAGAAGTGGGTGATAACCTTCACACAGGAAACAACAGTACATGAAAGAAGAGTCTACACAAATAAGACTTTCTAACTTACAAACTAGCCCTTATCTAGCATTAGATACTCCATATATTTACCTTCCCACAATTTGGGAGGCATCCAGAAGCTCAAAGGCCACTTTCTGTTTTCTTGTCATTTCTTCACAAATTTATTGTTCTTCTGTTCAATGATATATAACCCCAAGTTCTAACTACTCCTTTGAGTTACTCATCACCAGGTGCTCCCCCTTGCATTTGTGATGCATACGTTGATAAGCTTTTGTTTGTTATTCTCTTGTTAATCTGTCTTGGGTCAGTCCAATTTGCAGGGCCCCAGCCAATGAACCTAAAATGAGTAGAGAAAAAAAGATTTTTTCCCCTCCCTTACACTTCTTACAAATACATCTTAGATGGGAGGTATACAAAATGCCTCAGTGTTAGAGACAGGAGTGACTGGAGAAAGAGGAGTCGGGAGAATTTTTTAATTCAAAGGCAAAGATGAAATGGAGACAATGGTATTGCCACAGATGCCGCAGACAGCCCCAGAAGGATGTCGGACATGAAGAATGACTAGAAGCAGAACTCTGCTGTGGAATGACAATAATCATTAAATAGAAATCTTCAAAGAGTAGAGATAAGCTTCATATCATTGGAACTGTCCAAACTGCAGCCATATGCATGAATATTTCTTGGAGAAAACAGATCGGTAAAAAAAAAGATAGTATGATGTGTTAATGGAAGTCTACCAAACAAACTGTGAGTTTTCACACCAAACATGCCAGAAAGAATTATGGCTTCCCAAGCCAGGGGAAGCTCCATGAATCCCAACTAGAGGGATTATCTCATTTCTCTCTTACACTAAAAGTCATTGTATGTCCTCTGAATCTTCTGCTTTTCATAACATTTGATTAGGCCTATTTCATATGAATCTATCACTGATAGCAAAAACTGCTGTATGTGAAGCCAAAAACAAGAAACATGTAGCTAGATTAAACTGAATTGCTTAGCTTAAATATGCTACTAATATTTAATGAACAATTCTCCTTAATAACATTGATCTACATAATGTCTAGCCCTGAAAGTTCCTATTTGTTTTTAGGTCTGAATAATCATTGCATAGCCATTGAAATGGTTTTCTAAACCATTTATACTAATAGGTAATAATAAACAACTCATTTGAAGTCTCAAATTCCTTACGGTATGTGGACACCTCACCTCACGAAGTGACCATTGTCTCTGTAAGTATAAAGCAGGTGCCTGTGTGTGCGTGCACGTATACATGCTCTTAAGAAAGAGCATTTATTCATTTATATTTTCAGAATGAATTTTCAATTGTGCAAAGTCTTTTGCAACATCCCCACTCATCTCAAACATGAATACTGTAACATGTATGGGCATAGCTGAAGCAAATTTATCATGACAGCAACCAAATAATAAATCTGTATCTCTATAACCAGTTCCATTTCTGAATAATTTTGCTGTCGCACATTATTTTAGTCTGGCCGATTGCTCCATTCTTTTTTTTTCTTCCCTATACTTTGGGGTTAAACTGAACTTTCGAATTCACATTATTTTGCAGATAGCATGTCACCTTCACTTAAGTTGCTATCGCTGGCATTTCTCTTCTATCAGCTGAAGCAGTTAATTTACTTGCATTGACCAGCCAACAGTGTAATCTACCACCTGATAATTGTGTTCTTCGTGGGCCAGAAAAGTCTTCAAAGACAAAAGAAAAAAAAAAAAACCCTTAATTTTGGTAATTTTATAGTTTGAATTCCTATGATTTGATCTAAATTCTTCCATTTCCTGAAGAACCCTATGACTAGGGTATGCATTTTTAAGGGCTACTGGATAAATTATTTGTTCATACATGAGCTGGTATGGCATTTATTTTATTCCAAATAAAATCATTTTTGGCCCTGATATTATTAAAAGAACAGAGAATGTAGTAGGGGGAACAGACATATAAATATTGTGCAATACCCACATACGTGTGCTCCAGCATGTGCCCAGCCAGCAACGTAACACTGTGAAGCTGGAACGAAAAGCTTGTGGGAACCCATGAAGTTATACCAAGAGTAAATATTTCTCTTAATCCAAAAAATGTTAGACAATTTAAACCTGCTAAAGTTGAATTTCACAGCTATTTTCATCTTCTGTAAATAATTACTATTTCTACTTTTCTCTAGACAATTATAATACCGAAAATGCTAATTCATACTTACCAAGATAAGACAGAGCGAGAAACCAGAGACACGCTCTGCTCAGTCTGTTACTTTACTTTGGACGAAGAGACTGCAGTTTTGACAGTGGGACCATCTGCTACTAACTTTCCACCTCATCATCATGCCAGTCCAGTCAAAAGCAATTAAACCTGTTTTACCATTATAATATGTAGATAATGATGATAAATTATAGCTTTAAAATGAGTCTCAAATTATGCATATGCTAGGTATTTTCCTTACAGCTACGGATATAAAAGATACTCCTGTACTTGTGAAATTTTTCGGCTACTTTATTAATGATGTTAGCTCTATAATGAGCTGCCTACCAGGGTATTTTGCAGGCACGGAGCCTCGCGATCATTATAAATCTATTTATATGCCAGGAAGACGCTTCTCCAAGTGGAGAGCAGGGCTCTAACATTCTGCATCGCTGTTGAACAAAATATATAGCACTTGCGGGTCTGACTTGCTATGTTTTATTATGTCACATAATCAATAAAACGCATAAATACCACAAATAAAAAGGAGCAGGAAGAAAAGTCTATGGCTCCAGCACAACATGGGGTTATGCGGCAGAGCGAAGATGAGGCTTAATGATTTCCAGGAATGGATAGGAAGCCATCATTCTTGAGGTGAGACATACATTACCTCTGATTTCCATCAAAAATGTTTGGACTTTTTCCAATGTAGAAACTATGAATAAGCCAGTGTTCCAAAATGGTAAGTAATATCAATCTTTAAAAAAAAAAAAAAAAAGTCAACGCGGACTGCCATATTGGACAACTGCACTATTTATTTGGTTTGGCTCTTCCAGCTTACAGCTGCTAGTATAATGATTTTTTTTTCCCACAAAGATTTGTTACAATTTTGTGTCCACCTTTTAATTATGTCAAAAAAAGAAAAGCCCCAAGAAACAGAGCAAAAGCCTTACATATACAAGAAATTCCATTCACATAAACTCTGGTGGGCTTTCCCACCCCAGGTCATAGCATTTAAGCCATTTAAGATACCGCATCTTCACAGGAGGTAACTAATGTGGTTTTGCTAATTGAGAATCACAGAATTGAGGCCTTTCTTGTGCCCTGCCTTTATTTCCTCCAGCAGGAAATCATTTAGCAGGGTAAACGTGCATTAATTGCGGATACACAACTTTCTGTTTTTTCATCAAAACAC
Source organism: Anoura caudifer (assembly GCA_004027475.1). Classification (NCBI taxonomy): domain Eukaryota; kingdom Metazoa; phylum Chordata; class Mammalia; order Chiroptera; family Phyllostomidae; genus Anoura; species Anoura caudifer. Next base: position 89,329 of record PVKU01006980.1, on the reverse strand, counting down.
AGACTAATGATTATCAGGAGGAAAAAAGGAACAATTTTGTCTGAAAGAAAAGCAACTCTTAGCAACGTTGGGAAAAATGTTCAGCCTAGTGGTAATTCATTACAGCCTATCTTTTTCATTACTAGGTAACACTCATAAATAAGTCAGGGGGAGGAGGAACATGGAAAAATGAGAAACTCACCAATTATATTTACTACAACGCTATATAAATGGATGCAGCTTATTGATATTTTAATAGGTCTTCTCCTGGACTATGCTGGGAACAGGAATCTCAATTGCAGCTAATCATCCATTTGCAGACAAAGGCATTAATCATTGTGACTCGGGAAGGACCCACCTGGATTTCAAACCATCCTTCACATCATCCCTGCAAGCCCTACCTTTCGCATCCCAGTGTGCTTCCCCAGACAAACATGAGTAGCAAGCACTTATCCAGGGCACGCAAATTGCCAGCTACAGAAACCAATAGCGCAGGAGTTTCGTTTTTCCTTCCCTCCCTTATTTAATGGTGCAGAGCCTTTTGGTAATAGTGAAGTTGTACAGCACGGGAGATGTATGGTCAAAGTCTTACATGGGGAAAAATACTTCAAATCTTAGAGAAACAATGGGATAGCTTCCCTTCAGTTCCTCCTCTGTTCAATGAAATGTGTGTTGTGAGTGGGGTGTATGCAAATAACGGTTAAAAAAAAAGGACTTAATGTGCCAGAAAACAGCTTTTGCCATGCACCATTTAAACACTCCAATATTGGCCTCCGTATAGAAAGTGAAGAGAGGAGGAATATGCTAGGAGGGGAAAATAGAACGGAAGGAAAGAGGGACCAACAGAGAGGAAAGCGGAGGCAATCTCATCCGATGGGAAGAGTGCAGCATGGCACGCTGGTTTGCAGGGCCCTGGGAGACAACTATGCATAGAGGGGCCGAGGCCATGGGAAGAGGGGTGAGCATGAGGAAGCAGCTTGGGAATCTCCCAGCTCCGTATGTGCCTCCAGCTCCACCAGCTGTGTAATCTAATTTATTTTTCCCAGAGTCTCGTTCCTTCATCTGTCAAGTGGGTAAACCCGGCCACCTCGTAGGATTGCCTCAAAGATTGAAAGAAACATCGCCTAAAAGTATCTACTCCTGTCCATTGCACAAAGAGAGGTGCTAACAAACGGCATATGTCATGATTTCCTCTCATGCCCAACATTCGTTTCTGTTTAATAATACTCCACTTGATAAATAAGTTGCACATCATCATTATGGGAAATATTTGCTTCTGGTTCCTAGTCTCATAATGTATGCTTTCTCCTCATAGTTGTTGAATCCCCTGCACAATAAAGACCTCCGCCCCTCCTGCCCCTTCTGGTCAGCCAGGAAAGTATCATCTCCAAATCCCTGGTTCTCAACCTTGGTTGCACATTAAAATCACCTGAGATTTTTTTTTTTTTTTTTTTAATAAGAATGCTAGAGATCCCAATTGAACGATCTGGGTTTCAACATTTAGGAAAGCTACCCATACGATGCTAATGGGCAACCGAGGCTGAGACCAGGGCTCCATCCTGTGAGTAGGTGAGACAGGGAGACAAGCAGAGGTGCAGAGAGTCAGCAGGGTAAGTCTCAGCTTGCAGGTTCCTGTTTTTAAAGGAATAACATTTTCTACGCTGGGAAGGTGAGTGGCATTTGGGTACACAGAATCTTTTAAAACCAGTCCAAAACCAGCTAAATAAACATAACGTATTCCATTTTTCCCATTTGGCCCCTTCGTTCTCATTAGCAGCTGCCAATGTGTTGCCATATTTTTGTTTCCCTTGGCAGAGAAGGCAGATTGCTCCCTGAAGGGCACGTGCCAATCAAGAGGATGGCAGAGATGGCATGGGGGGGTCATCAGCATCCATCAGCATCCTTCCCTTTGCCCACACAAGAGCACAAAGTGTCCTCCATTCGATCTCAGCCTCCAGCTCCTGGGTCACCTCTCTATCCCATGTTTGGTCTCTTCAACTTAGACATCAGGCTGCTCTGTCTTTCCATAATTAACTGGGGTTTTTCCCACAATCCTGAGAATACAGTGAGTTTCTCCTTAGTATTTAATCATAAATATGGAGTACTTCATTGAAACTGTATTTTTAAAAAATGCATCTTTGACAAATTTATCAGTTAAATCCTTTCCTAAAAATTGAAAGGTAACGTGACTAAAATTAGACCTAAGCCTGATTTACCTGAAAGTTAATCTTACTGTGCTCCAGCAAGTGTGTTAATTCTTCGTTCAGGAAGAAATTAAACTACCCGCCCACTCTTTTTATCAAGTCCATGAAAACACTGCTTTGTGTTGCTGCCTCTCTACCCCTCTACAGTAGCAGTTAACTGATAAACACTAATCCAGCTCTGTTGACGTTAGTCAATTATGCTAGTGCCAAACAGAAATAGTGCACGATGGAAGCATGCTGCATGAATTGCTATTGTATCAAAATAGCCATATTGATTTCCACTCTGTTTTACAAAGAAAAGCTGAAAAGGGTTTTCCGAGCAGAAAGTAAGATGGAAAGAAGCAAGGGAATGTTTCCTTTTTTATTTTTTTTTTAATTTTTGTATTAGTATACCAATTTAGAACTGACAGTTGAATCTTACTCTCCTCTCAATATAGGTTTCTTTTTTGTTTTTTGGGTTGTTTTTTTTTTTTTAAGATTTAGGAACTATTTTAAAAGGTTAGGAAGGTCTGGTGATCTGTTACTGTGGCAACAGTCCTCCTCAAGACGCAGCCTACCTAACTAATACGCTAACTAGATGCACCTAGCTCCCACCATCCAGCATAAGCTGCAAAACTAAACTGCTGAGCATCACTGGCAACTCTGCTGAGGGAGGAATGGTGCAAACCAATACACAAGGGAAGCCGATAATCCAATTTAGAAGTGCAGATTCTCATTTCAGTTTCATTGGCATGTTCATTTTGAACTAAAGGGATCTGAGCAGTAATTCTATAAACAACCAGCACTTAGAAATCAGAGGCAACAAGATTCTCTAGAGGTATAATTGCTTTTAAACCAGGCAACCTGAAATTGTGTCTGCCTGGTGTAGCAGGGGGCAAAGAGGGGGGACCTCTCAAGTGGGAGAACAGGCGGCTGGCCCGGGGACGCTGTGAGCGGGCCTGGCGTGGGCATCGCAACACTCCCAGTAACGTGACTCAATTCAACACGTCCAGCAAGGATTTCTGTGGCTCCATGCATTTTACATAAACTAATTTTGTAATTCAAATGTTTTAATATCAGGAGAACTAATTATATAAAAAGACCTGGTTCAAACCACAGGACTGCCATCTGACCATCTGCAGCAGTGAAAACTTTGCTAGGTTAACATAACCCCTCAAATCCTGGTTATATCATCTCTCAAATGGTGATGACCGTCACTTCTCCTTCGTAGGTTAGGAATATTCAATGGCGGAACACTCCACGTGTTTATCATAGTTCTTAATGTTGGCCCTCAATTTTAGTAATTTTTATCTGTTCTTTATGTTCATATCTTGAGTATTAAAAAAAGATTCTATTGCCCACAGGCTTCTTCACCATAAGAAAATTTCTCCAATAGAAGGAAAATGAAATGATGTGTAGTTATCATTCCTGACTATTTTGAGACAGAGAGCTGAATACAATTAGAGACATTTAAAGGCCTAAATATCTAGAGTACTTAAATTAAGAGTTTTAAAAGTTGTTTGTATGAACTAAATAATAATAATAATAATAATAATAATAATAATAATAATAATAAACAACCCCTCTAATCAGGCCCTCCATGGGCAGCACTTGGCACACTCATCATCCCATCCCCCATGTGGTTCCGCCAGCTCAGGTTCCCAGGGCACCACAGTCTCCTGGCATTCCTCCCACGTCGCCAGTCACGGCTCAACTGGTCCTCCTCCTCTCCCTAACCTTGTAAGTCTAAGGCATCTCAGCAGTCAGTCCCTGGCCCTCTTCTCCATCTACTCTCAATCCCTTGGCGATCTTGGCTAGCCTCATGGTTTCAATGTCATGTATATGCTGGCAGGTCTTCCATTCGTTTCTCTTGCCTTGACTTCCCTGAACAATGGGACCGCCTGGTCAATGTTCCAACTTTGGCATCTAAGAGACATTTCAAAATCAACATGTCTAAACAGAACTGAACCCCTCATAGACCTCCAAGCCATGCTCTCCCTAAGTCCTTTCCATCACAGTTCATGGCCATTCCATCTGTACACTATAGACACCCTTGACCTCTCCTTCTTCCACACTCCACAATCTTTTCAGAAATTCTGTGGGCTCTGCGTTCAAAACATACCCAGAATCCAATCACTTCTCACAGCCTCCTCTGCTGCCACCTGCGTGGGCCATCAGCACCGCCGATTCCGGGATAACCGTGTCAGCCTCAGAATGGGCCTCTGCTTTCACCTTTGGTCCCTCTCACAACAGTCAGAGGCACCCTTTCAAAATATAAGTCAAATCACGCATTTCTTCTACTTAAAACCTGGCAATAACTAAAGGAGAGTACTTAAAAGCTTTCAAAGGGATCTGTAGGTACTAAATAACATTAATAATAATAATAAGTCACTGGAAGCAGATAATAACATTCCACATTGTCTGACTCCTCTCACCTTCTACCATCATCCCCTACAACTCAACCTCCAAGTCATTTCTCTCCAGCCATTCCAGTCTCCTTGTCATTCCTAGAATGTTCCAGTGATGCTCTTTCTGACCTTTGCTTTAACTATTCCCACAGCCTGCCTGCCACATGCATACCAAAGGACAGTGATTTTATCACCAGATGCAGAGATAGATCTTGACTAGTGTAAGACAGTTGGAGCGTGATATTTAGCTGGTGATAGTCGTTGGTCCTGGGGTGGTAAGCTGCGCTAGTAAGATTGATGAAGACCCTTCATCCCACACTTGGAGGATGAGTTTCTCTCAGACTTGAACAAGGAAACATGAAGCCCGTATTGCAACCATAAGGAGAAACACCCTTTTCAGGGAGCCAACGTTAAGAGCCGGATTAGAGAACGCAACCTATCCTATCCCTAGATTGGCAGTTATGTAATATAAGGAATGTTTTTACTATTCAAGCTAGATTGAGTGAGGTTTCTATTACTTCCAACCAAAAGCATTCTAAAGCTACAGGGGTAAGTAGGATAAAGATGTCACACATAAAAAGTAAGACTTGGGGTTGAACCAACCACACCTACCAAATTTCACTAATACTTAGAAATTAACCCTTAGCAAAAAATTGACATCCATAAATGGGAATATTAATTCATATGCCATGTCATATCTCAACAATTAAATAATATTTTGTCAATCATAAAGTGCTACATAAATATCAATTACACTTGATCTTTGAGGACTTCATCCTGAAGCACCAAGTAAATATTTTAGAAATTAAAGGTGACAGGGGCAGTTCTGACAGAGAAACTACTTGCCTTAATGAAGTCATCCTTTACTCCTTCCTTCACTTGCCACACCCATTCCACCTGAAAATCCTGCAGCTCCACCTTTGAGGTTGGCATAGATGGACCCCTCCTGACCACCCCCACTGCTGCCACCCTAAGCCTCATCTAAGCCATCACCTTCTTATATTAGCCTTCCATTTCATCTCCATTTCCATCCTTGCTCTTTAACGTTTATTTTCCTCTGAGAAACCAGAGATCCTTTGAAAATATAATTCATACCATGTCACTCCTTCCCAAGTCTTCCCATCTCTCCTGGAGTAACAACGAATTGGGCCCTAATTCCTCTGTGATCACATCTCCTCCTCACTCTCCCTCCTGACTCTGCTTCCGCAGCACCAACAGCCTTGCTCTTTGTTGAACACCAAGAAAGCTCCTGCCTCCTGCCTTTATGCTCATGGTCCTTCTACCCAGAACACCCTTTGCCAAGATGCCTACTTGGTTCCCTTCCTCGCATCCTTCAAGTCTCAGCTCAAATATCTTTAGCAGCAGGACCTGCCCTCATCATCTCAGGTAAAAAACCAACCTCCATACCCTCATCTCTCACCACTTCCCTTACCTTGCTTTACTTTTTTGGTAATAACTGATATATAATACACTCATGAACATAGCTGTCTATTGTCTAACTCCCCAGCTAGAGTGCAAACTACCTGAGAACAGGAGTGATGTTTACAACATTGTTTTGTCCCACATACCTCACAGGCACCTAGCAGTCATTCTAGTTGTGACGAAGATATTAAGCTAAGTCAAAGTAACAGAATACGACATTGATTGTATTGTTTTACATATGTTTGTTTGCATAACCACATTTCCGGGGTCTTGGGAGAAAGAGCCCCATCCCTAGCATATAGTAAAGGGTTAATTCATCAGGCTTGATTGAGGTGTTCAAACCCTGCACATTCCAAAATAAGAACTGGCCCTTGACCTGCTTTGGGGAAACAACCTCCAAGCCCTTGCAATATCCTAGCTGATAGAATGTCTTTGTATACCTGGTAGAGCCTTGGGCCATGCCCAGTAGTTTATGCTAACAATGTAGTTTATGATCAATGCTTGTTTTTGTTTGCCTTGGGCTCTGGATTCCATCATATCCATTTGACATCTGAGGGTAAGGGAGCTAAAGGTTAATAATTAAGGCCAGTCATGGGGGTGCTCCACATGTTATGTGAATGAACTCCAATAAAACTTTGGACACTGAAGGTGGTTGAGCCTCCCGAGTTGGTGATAGTTCTCAGGTTGTCCTGCATCACTACAGGGAGAACCAAGCACTGTCCATGTGCCTCCACTGAGAGGGGACAACTGGAAGTTCGAGCTGCTCTCCCTGGGACTCACCCCTACGTGGCTATTTCCTTTACTGATTTTAATCTATATCTGTTTGCTGTAATAAAGCTTAAACATGGATGTAATAGCTTTTCTGAATTCTGTGAGTCTTTCTAGTGAATCATCAACTCTGAGGGTAGCCTTGGGGACTACTGACACATCCAGCATTTAGCATGGTGTCTAGCATATAAGGTGTTTGCTACAAGTTGACTGAGTGAATAAATGAATTAATAACTTAAGTAAGACAATGGATCCATGCCATTTTAACTACCTATCCAAATTCTTCTTTCCTCTCCAGTTTCTCTTCTGCCTCTCCAAATACATGTTCTTTCTTTTCCTCCCACTCTAATTTTAAATACCAGATACATCTACAGTCTAGTAAAACCACATTCCTTAAAACTGTCACCAAACATAAGAATGGCTGACAGAAAAGTAAGATTTAGAGATCAAGGCCATGTGGGTAAACAGAGCTCTGCCTCTGCAGATCACCTCTGCAGTGTTCTGCGTGGGATAATTTGCTTTGCTGCCTGACTCCTGCCCTCCTGGGCTGGCTTGAACTCGGCTCAGGAATGCATCCACCAGGATCTCGCTCCAGCTCTTCCTCACTGTTCTGCACCGAATCAATAATAAGGAAACCTTCTTTGTTTGCATGGGATTTGACAGCCCAGTGACAGAACCAGGAGGCAGCCATGGCCTTAGTTTGGCTGCACTTACACTGTTCACATATAATGACACATGTATGTGTGAGATTTAACAATGGATGGTAACATTCAAGGTCTTGAATAGGTTTCCTCTAGCCTACTGCACTGGCATCTATCATTTTAATAGCCACCAAGAAAGAAAAAATATGGTTCTCATTAATATCCTGAGTTTGACCTTCCACTTGTCTTCAATTGAAACTCACTTACAGGCTGGAATGCAATTGTGCCTATTAAAGGAACAGTAGAGCCTTCTTTCCTGGTGCTGCTTCATTTTTCCCTTGGAGCACAAGATAGAAAAGGAGAAAGTCAGGACTGAGATTGACAGGGTTGTAACGGGAGAGCTACTTCCCTTTAAGGTACTCAAATTAAGGGGACTATGATATATTCCACTAGACTAGAAATTAAAGCAACTTTCTTGTGAAATCACTTGACTAAAGAACAAGAAAAATCATAAAAATAACCTAGAATCAGAATTAGAAAAGTCAAGCTTATTGATTCTATGAGCTAGGTGACAATCAAATAAAAATTGGGCAGAGTCAGTTTCTGTTTCCTGCAACCAAAGAATCCTAAATAATAGATATTAGGTAGTACTTTGTTTAAGATGAATCCACACTGGAATCTGTCATAGGCTGGTTCAATAGGGGCTCCACAGAGAGTTATGAGTCTCAGTGTAGTAGTAATAACCATAGTGGAGCAATTACATCCCAGTGATATTTGCCTTTCTAGTGTATGTGGGTAGAAGTTGGAACAAACTATTCATCACTAAGCAAATGAACAGTGCAAACAAAGGTGAAATTTGGTCTGCTTAAGTACAAAGGCCAACAAACTTTTAAACACTCATAGAACAATTCTGTATATTATGGATGAACTGATTTAAAAAGCACTGTTGCTTTATGTACTTGAATGTAACAAATACAGAATTTCCTTATAAAACCTATAATTCTGATTTTATATTAAAAAAAAAACAACAAAATAGGATTAAAGATAATATGCCCAGTCTAGTGACCCTTAGAATCAATTTATTTTAAAGAAAACATAGAGCATGTCACTGGTCTTAAATAGCATCTTATTGAATGCTTATTCTTTTCCAAAAGGTGTTGACATTTTACAAAGATAATTATTAACATGTACTCTAGGCCTAACTGAGCATAATGTCATATGAGTCATACAGTCTCTGTCCTCTCTGGTTTCCACATTAGTTGGGAAGCTAAGGCATTGACAGGTCCATAAAAAATTAAACTAAAAAAAAGTAGCAATAAGACACAGAGGTTATACAAGAAGAGACCTAAAACCTGGGCCCTACTATGAGTGTTTCATAACAATACTGGAGAGACAGTTAAAAATTGATCAGTACTAAAACAGAGCCCATGCTCTATCAGTGATATAAGGAAATGTGATGTGAAAAGAAGGAGGGAGCCATTAATCCTGTCTCATACATCTGTGAAGGCTTCATAGAGGAGCTTACAGTAAATATGGAACTTGTAGAATGAGCATGATTTACTGTGGGAAGGATGGGTAGGAAAGCTTTCCAGCCTGAAAAATTGTAAGAACAAAATTAGGACACACTTGGCTATCCAAAGGACTGGTCAATGTGCCTGGAGTGTGCAACGTATGGGAGGATGAAGAGTCAGGCAAGACCATGATAGAGACACTATAGGGAGAGGAAATCAGAAGGAGAAAAACCAGTTCTTCATTCTTCCATGTGCCCACCCACATGCTCTGTTGAGGAGTGTTAACAGCTAATGACTGTCTGAGGTTGAGTCTACGAACAAAGGTTGCAAACTCATGAGCCATTGGCAGATCTAAACTCCAGCTATGTTCGGTACAGCTTATTCAGTTTGTTTCTTTGCCCGTTTTAATTTGACCCAAACTTTAAAACAGCTTCCCCATAAAAATCTAAATTTTCACCTTGTCTAAAAAATTAGATTGGACAAAACTGGGCCCAACGCTGGACATTGTCAGCCAGCATTGAGTGGGAGATGAATTCCTGAACAAAGGACATCAATAACCAATTTCCCATTGTCCCCACCGTTTATATTTGTCCCTGATGTTGAAGCCAAATGTTAGTGGCCACAGTCATTTTGATTACACTGCTGTCTAACTTCCAGGAGAGAACACTGGCATTGTATCAATACAACTATCAAAAAATAAGAAAGTAAGAGATAAATGGAAAGGGCAGCTCATTTCAAGAAAAATAAGAGAGAGCATATTTCTCTGTGGAAATGATAAACCGTTCCAAGTTTTTGTGTGTTTGTTTGTTTTTTATTGAATTTATTGGGGTGACATTGGTTAACAAGACCATACAGCTTTCAAAGTGTACAATGCTATAACACTCACCTGCACACAGCATCATGAGCTCATCACCCAAAGTCGAGTCTCTTTCCTCCACCATTCACTCTCTTCCACCTCCCTTGATTCCCCTTTCCCTCTGGCAAGTACCACACTATTGTCTGTGTCTGTTTTTTATTGTTGTTTTTGTTGGGTTTTTTTATTAATCCCTTCAACTTTTTCACCCAGCTCCCAACCCCCTTCCCCTCTGAGAGCCGTCAGTCTGTTCTCTGTATCTATGAGTCTGTTTCTATTTTGTTCATTAGTTTATTTTGTTCATTACATTCTACAGATAAGTGAAATAATGTGGTATTTGTCTTTCTCTGACTATAAAAAATGGGCAAAGAACCTGAATACACACTTCTCCAAAGAAGATGTTGGACATCTCTATTCATAGAGATGTCCAACAGACATGAAAAGATGCTCAACATCATTAATCACCAGAGAAATGCAAATTAAAGCCACAGTGAGATATCACCTCACACCTGTTGAATGTCTATCATCAATAAATCAACAAACAACAAGTGTTGGCGAGGATGTGGAGAAAAGAAACCCTCATGCACTGTTGAGGGGAATGTAGATTGGTGTGGCCACTGTGGAAAACAATATGGAGTTTCCTCAAAAAAATTAAAAATAGTACTGCCTTATGACCCAGTGATTTCACTTCTGGGAATATATCCAAAGTAACCTGCAACACTAATTCAAAAGAATATACGTACCACTAATTTCATCACCATGTTATTTACAATAGCCAAGATTTGGAGGCAGCAAAGTGCCCGTCAGCACGAGTGGATAAAAAAGCTTCGGTACACTTACACAATGGAACACTACTCAGCCGTAAAAGAAGAAGAGAAGAAAGTCTTACCTCTTGCGACAGCATGGATGGACCTAAAGAGTGCTATGCTAAGTGAAACTGTTAAATGTTTTCAATGAACATACAGTGTCTGTGTCCAAAGACTACAGCTTAAGATGTCCTCTGCTTGTACCATCCCACAATACTCATCTGGGTTACTCGTTTCGCATTTGAATTTCCAACCCCCAAGAAAAGGGAAGTTTAATGCCTTCCCAAGAAAGTAGCCTTTGTGCTGAGACCTAAAGCATGAAGTTAACTTTGTAAAACCATCTGTCTCTGCTTGGTATCATAACCCCAGATATTCATCAAAATTACCTGGATATCTAGTGTTCAAGGATATCTAGATATCTAGATATCTAGGATTCAACTAGTGTTTGCCTCCTTTAATTTGACTCTACTATCCTAAGGAATATGCCTATTTAGGAGATAGGGCCTAGTACAAGTCACATACTCATTAGATAAATATTGATTAATCGTTTATGTGTAATTACCTCTTAATCACTTTTCTGTAGTTACATAGGTACAAAGACTGTTCTCTACTGGAAGTTAGACAGCAATGTAAGCATAAATTTTGGCCACTAATTTTTGGCTTCAATGCCAGGGACAAAACATAAGTGGTGGGGACTATGGGAAAATGATTATTGACCTCTCTTATTCTACTGTTCAACTTTGGCTGAAAATATAGGTCCAGGTTTGCCAAGTCTGGTTCTTGGCACTCTGCTAGTTTGGGAGGTACAGCAGTGATCAATCACTGACATGTACTAAAGTTTACATTCTAGCTAAGGAGACAGAAAAATAGATAACAAATTGTAATAAAATACAAATGATAAATGATAGGACTGTGTCAATTAGGAAAGCTTTTAGCTGTAAGGAAGCAAAAGTTCAAATGATGGTGGCTAAAACAGGTAGGGGTTATTTTTCTCATATAACAAGAAACTAGGCATGCTGGTATTCATGCAGTAGTTCCAAGATGATAGGGGTAGAATTCCTGTGATTTTATAGACCTATTATTCATGGTCATATGAAATATTTATGATGTATAATAAACAATAATTATTTTTGGATATAAGGAGAGACAAAAGCAAGAATCAAAGAAGACTTAGATCTCTGGTCTTGACAACTGTGTGTAAGAAAAGCATTTCCTGAGATAGTGGTTATGGGAGAAAGGCCAAGTTTGTCTAAGAAAGAAGAGTTGTCAACTAGGCAGCTAGTTATGTAGGAATCTTGTCTGAACCATAGAGCACTAATAGACGATTTTGTAAAAACAACATGGAAATTTGTATCTTATTTGGTACCTAAAGGGAGCTACAGCCTTCTTGAGTAAACCAGAAACTGGGCCATGGGGGCCCAAAGCTAACCTTGGCAGGAGACCTGCTCTTGGGCAACATTTTATTCACTATGGTCTCCATTCGCAAAGGAGAAAAGAGCATTAAGAGAAGTAAAAGTAGCATTTTGCCTTGCTTTACTTCCATGTTATTCTAAAAGTGATTTAATATAAGAATATACCAATATGAAGGGAGAGGAGCTCTAGGAAGGTCCAATATCAGGTGCATTAAAAATGTATGACACACTGTATATTCTCACAGGAGCCCTACGCGGAACCTCTACAGCTGATTAAATGACATAAAATGTGATTAATAATATTGTAAATCCTGTTGATTAGAAAACTCAGGGACGTATGACAGATCGACCTGACTCTTTAATTTAAGCCAATATCACTGAAATTACCCTTCATATCCTGAGAAAGAATAATGTCTTGCCTGCTGGATAGAACACAGCATCAGAAAATGCAGTTGTTTTTTGAGTTTTCTTTCTATACATTAAATGCTCTTAAAAAATTTTATATTTGAATCTTTATGTCTAGATACTGAGCTCCTAGCCTAGAATTGATACTATTTCATTAACTTCTCTAAATCATGGATATAATTTCTGACACAAAGTAAAACAATAGGGAAAAATAGAAATATTCCAAGATGCTAACAGTGAAAATCTTTAGGTGGTGAGTCTGAGTGATCTTTGTTCATTTCTCCATAGTTTATGAAAATTTTCCAAGTTTTCTACAAATTCACATGATAGGGCATGGGACAAGGAAGCAAATGGTTACATTAAAACCTAAAGAAGTCCAAAACAAAAATCATTTAAAAACAAAAACAAAAAAATGCTAGAAGTGCTTTCCATCAGATCTAGACAAAAGTTCACTAAGATTTAAGCGACTCTAATGAACAGCCAATGGAATAGAATGGCACATGAAAACACCATTTTCATTGCACATTCACAGTGCATGGCCAAGCTGCTGTTCTTTCTTTTGGTGTTTAGACATCTTAAACAGGAATGTTCATCTGGAAATCTAGGCTGTCTACTCTCTTTTGGTTAGAGTGCCCTACCTCTTGAGTGGGCACTTTTTCTTTTTACTTCCAATGTCTTTTCTTCTGTTACCCATGGCCCAGCATTCTTCCTAGGAACCAGCCCTTCCTCCAGTCTTGGATCATGAACTTTCAGGGGACTTGATTTTACTCCCAGCTCCAGGTGTGGGAAGTGATTCATTCCTGGCCAAACATAAAGACCATATTCTCTGATTGCAGCAATTGGTTCAGGAATGGGCACATGATCAAACTTAAAGAGATGCAATAAAACTGAGGGAGAAGTACATAGTCTTTTCTGCTGCACTTGAGCCTGGGTAAGTATGCGTCAAGGGCTTTTTGCAGAAGTCTAACTGGCATATAAAGCCCAAGAATGAAACTCTCCTGGAGAAAGATTAGGTCCTTATTACATTGTATAAGACCCTGGATCAGGTCCATCCTGAAGGCTTCATCACTGCTTCTGGACTTTCCTATGTCGAAGCCAATAAATTCCCTTTGTACTTCAACCAGTTCAATATGAGTGTTGAAAGAGTCCTAAATGATATAACCTTTAACATATTTAAGACCCTTCTCAGGGACATTGTTACCAGGGAGTTTAGTTGTTGTACCTTGTATACGATCAGATCAACAGAGTTGCACAGGTAGACTCCTGGAACTGAACCCCCTTTAATATACAAACTTTAGGTATTTCTTTACTTTTTAAAATGTTTTATTTATTTATTTTTAGAAAGAGGGGAAGGGAGGGAGAAAGAGAGGGAGAGAAACATCATCGATTTGTTGCCTCTCATACGTGCCCCAACCAGGGACCAAGCCCACAACCCGGGCATGTACCCTGACTAGGAATTGAACTGACAACCTTTTGCTTGGCAGAATGACTCCCATCCAACTGCGCCTCACTGGTCAGGGTAACAGGCATTTATACAGCACTTTGTCTTTTAGAGCTTGAGTGCCAAAGTTCACAGAGTAAAGACTAAGTACAACTACCAGTATTTATAGTGCAGATAAATTAACCCTAAAGTTAAATAGCGTATAATAAAGACTAAGCACAATTATCAATGTTTATAGTACAAAGAAATTAACCCTTAAGTTAAATAGCATATAGTATGTAAAGTTAAATAGTACACACCAATGTCTTAAAATAAATTACGCTTTGGAAAGTTCTAAGCAGTACCCTAACAACAGTTCTTATGTTTTGACAAATATACCAAATAATCGACTCAAGCAAAGGTTATCAATCATATTGAGTTTCCCTGGCATTCAAAGTCCACAACAATTTGAAGGTAGAGGATTTTGTGTTTGAAGGTACAAAAATTCCATCTAGTTTAAGCTCAATCATACCCTACTTAAGAGCATTCTGATATAAGCAAGGACCACAGGAAAACTTCTATCCTGGTTCACAGGAAATAACAACAAAGCTAACCACTAACTCTGAAGGTACCTTATTTGAGAAGGAGAAGGCTCAGGAAAGAGAAGAGTATATGCTACCTTCTGTGTTTCTCCTGTAGGCAAGGGAGGTGGAAACTCAGAGGAGACCAGAGGACAGCTTTGCTGGAGACGGTCACTTCCGGCAGTGGACTCACAGAGCTGCGGCCCTCTCTGCAGCACCAACGTACTTCACTGCCACCTGCTACAAAATCATCATAATCCAGTAATTTTGCTTGAACGGGATACATTTTGTATCTTCCACACAGATGCTATGATAAACATAGGAATGCACTATGTCTTGAACATACCCCTTAGATGTGATTTGCTCATTCAGTGCACATGCCACACAACTATACATAGCAGCCACGTGAACAAAGACTATCGTAGAGAATATCCTACACACAGGCCAAGCTTGAAAGAGTTCCAGTCTTTTTTGATCTTTCTCATATTTCTGCCACGGGGCAACATCCTCGTAAGCACTGGACATAGATGGGCTTAACCTCCCCTGTTCAGATAACAGGGTCCCGAGAATGCTAGTTAAAGCTGGAGAAACAATCATTTTTTAAATGTTTGTCATATTCTGGGAAACATTTTCTTATTTTAAACATTATATTTTTCTGTAGTTTTGTTTTTATTTTTATTATAAGGTAATTTTTTTTTTAAATTTCAAGCAAAACAGTAAGGGATAAGGAAAAATTAAAGGTCTTCTTCACAACCCTTCTTACTCATAAACAAGCAACTTTCATTTCTTGAGTATTTTTCCACTCAAGTTCCAGGAAGTTTCTATGTACAAAGCATCACCACTAAACAAACAAATGAGTAAACAAAGCTGTGTGCCACCAACAAACAAATTAATTAATTAAACTTTGTGTCTATGAGAAATATACTCAGTAAAATGCCTAGTAAGGCAGGGTAAGTACCCGTATCCCCCAGTTATTACCTGTTTGAATAGGCATATCCAGGAAGTCACCTGGAAGGAAGGTCTTCATTCTGCAAAGAAAAAGTAGCTGCTCATAATTATGCAAATGAAAGGCCAGCAGATACCCAGTCTCCTGGGCTGAGACAGCAAGGGGACAATTCGGGCATGTACACTTTAACAAGTCCACTCCTATCCCTGGTTTTCAGGGTTTGGAGGGGAGATGGACCAATTTGAGAAAAAAACCTGTCCCCATTGTCTTCTGAGAATAAAGGAGATCTAGAGTTCAACCTATGCCTGAAGTTAGGAAAACTAGAGGGGCGGCTGGTTGGTGGTTCCATCAGAAGAGGATACTGAGGCCTCACCAGGAGGGCAAAGGGACATCCACTCATCATCAGGACCCAAGGGTTTCCATTGAAGGGTTCCTGTGGCTAATACTGGACTTCTGATTTTGGAGAAGAATGACCGAACCTGTGGGTACCAACTACAAACATCAGTTCCTCTACAGTAATGGAAGAGGAATGAGGCACTCCAACAGCTGTGGACTAGCACTGCCTGGCAGCTGGTGCCAGGACCAGTCTGTACAACTTAGCCTAGACATGAGAACAAGGCCAGGAGAGGGCCGAATAGACTCTGCTGTGCTGGCTCCCCCTGGTGTTGGGATCCGGGCTGACACACCTCTTTTGAACTATAAACCTTGGAGTTCTTAAACAATTCATTAGACTAGGTGGATACTTGAGCAATTGGTGGGGAAAAATAGGAGAGACATATTCATCTGCATATCAGGTCAGTGTATGTGCATTCAAAAGGATGAGATATTGCTGAATTGTCCTTCGGAAGAGTTGCACCAATTTATATTCCTACGAATATAGTATGAACCATTTCCCCATATTTTCCCAAAAGTATGGAAAATTAAGTGTGTATGTTTTCCATTCTAACAGTGAAAAAATATTTCATTGGATGATGCACGCACAACAACCCTAGGAGATAGATTTCCCCAATCTTTCAATGAGAAAGATTGTATAACTTATCACATGGCTAACGATTAAATGAACAAAGATCCAAACCCTAATATATTTTATTCCAAAGCCCATTCAATAACTAATGTAATAGAGATTACTATATTTCAGAGACTGTTCTAAACCTGTTTCATATATTAGCTCATTTTATCTTTACATGAAGACTTTAAGGGAGAGGCCATTGCTACCGCCATTTTACAGATGAAGTAACCGTGGCAAAGAGAAGTTAATTTAGTTGCCCAAAGTCACATAGCTAGTAAGTAGCCAAAATGGGGTTAGAACTCCAGCTGTTTAGCTCCCTTTGTTTATCTTAATAGCAACCTCTTGAAAATATTTGTGCCTTTGCAAAGGGAAAACTTCACCTCTGCAAAGGCACTGGCTTTACATATCAATGCTTATTTTAAAAAATTATGATGGAATAAAAATGTGCTGAAGAACAAACACCAATTCAACTGGCTTCAAATGGCTGCGTATTTTGATAACCACCCCACAGCACCCCTCCTTCTCTCCTCCTCAAATTTCAATGTGACACTTTCTCAGAGTTTGTAAAGATTGTCAATAAGGTTGTAGGTCTTTTCTATGCACAGCTCCATAGCTGTCACACATGTGATATAAATTGAATCACTTGGGTGGAGGGGATGGATGTGAAACAGCCATTGTACCCTAAGCTGCAAAATTGTGATAACTTGCCTAGTATTATAGTTGATGATGATGTGAGTGGAAAACTAAGAATAGGGCAAAAAGGTAAAAGCATTCTTCTAATACCTATTTTTACCAGAGATTTTTACTCATGATATTCTAAAACAGGAAAATTTAATATTACTATAAATAAAGGGGGAAATGCTAGACTGTCAAGGAATAAGCCCTATAAATTTGTGTTTTGCAAAGCAAATTAAAATGAACTTCCAAAAGTACTGTGTATCTAGACAATAATTTACAAGTTAAATAAGATAAAAAATACCTGTATCAAATATTTTTAGATTTATCATCTTTGAATATATTCCAATATCCACATAAGCATAAATATAAAATGTATTTAAATATAACAACTTAAAGGTAAAGGGAAATCAAATACATGAGTAATTAATTCTACTAAATTATTTCAGCTAAAAAACTCAAATGATTTCATAGTTTCTTGGGCTGAGTAACAGGAGTAAGCATTGTCTTTTTATTTTTAACATCTCAATTTTTTTGTATACTCTGTTTTTACAAAGCTGAAGACTATGTCAAAGAATTGTCTAATTAATATGAAATAGGATAGCATTAATTAGGCTTATTAATGGCCTTTGGAATGTAGTTGGTACTTTAACAGGCTTTCAGGAGCAGTCAGCTCTGTAAGGGGTTTGCTTCTCTTTGGTTGCTATTGTTTATGAGAATTATGGCCACAGCTTTCCCCAGTTGCTCAGTAATGGCAAAAAGTGTTCAGAAAAGACTTTATACTCCCCTGCTATAATAAATTCACATTTCACATGATTGAAACTTGAAATAATTTTCAAAAATCAGAACGTCCCTTATATATACTAAATGATCAATTATAGCCAGTTTACTCTACCTGTGTAATAATTACCATAACCACATTTCCCACTACTTTCCTAAACTCTTGCATCTTTTTTCTCCCTGGTAGCCAGGCAATGCGACTATCCTTCCAGACTTCTGAGTGTGAGGAAGCTGAGTAGGTGGGCTCAGAGAGGTAATGGAGTACCAACACTTTTTGAAAGGCAATTTGATAAGGAAGTATGCAATTTTGTATCAATAAGTTTGAGCCTCATAGAGTTTAAAGTAATTGCATACAGAGTGACATTTGAGGAGTACAAGTCTGATGGAGCTTCTGTCACTTTTAAATACATATTAAATCATATTATTAAGGTATATCATAGAAAAAAATCAGTCTACTGGGCTTGTTAAAAGGTGGATTAATCAAGATAAATATTGCAGCATGGTTCACACAGTGGGAAAATGTTCATTCATTCATTCATTCATTCAGCAAATATTTAGTGAGTCAGTTCCCTGCTGAGTTCCAGGGATACAGCAGGGAGCAGAGCAGATGCAGCTCTCAGATCTTAAGGAGTTCACCTTCTGGAGAACCACAGTTAGCAACAAATCAGTAAAATATAAGTATGTCACATGGCAATAAGTGATGCAAAGAAAAATAAAGCAGGGACAGGATTGTCAGGAGGGAGACCTTTAAAACAGAATGATCAGAGAAGGACTTTTGGAGGTGATGTGAAAGTAGATCCCTGAAACCGGTCAAGGAACCAGCCATGGAGATATGTGAGGGAACAGCATCCTGGGTGGGAGGAACAGCAGGAGCAGGCTAGACAGTGTTTGCGTGTGGCCAGCAGTGGGGAGCACCGGAGAGAGACCAGGTCCAAGATGAAGTCTGAGAGATGATGCAGGCTAGGTCTGAGGCCACGGGAGGAACTTGGGCTTTTATTCTGAGTGAGATGGGGAGCCCTCAGTGTTTTGAGAAGAGTGGTTTAATGATCTGACTTAAAAGAGTCTTAAGGAATCACTCTGGCTGCTGTGCTGAGAAAATCTAAAGGGGACCTGTAAGGAGGCCACTGACCATCCAGACAAGAGACAGTGGTGGCTTGAGCCTTGAAAGGTGAACATAGTCGTATTCTGGGTATTTTGAAGGTAGAAACAGCAGGGTGTGTTGACTCATTGGATGTGGGAGTGAGAGAATTAAAGCATTGCAGGATGACACTGAGTCTTTTCTGTAGGAAGCGGGAAGGATGGAGGCATTGTTAAAAAGAAACTGTGGGACAGAAAACATAACATTGGGCAGTACTGCCAATGCCACTGACCAGATCAACAGGAAATTGTTCTTATCACTTATAATTACCAGGGAATGAACAAAGAGCATCCCAAACTAGAGAATATAGCTTTCCCTGGTGCAGGTGCTTCTTATGAACATATTGTAAATATATTGTCCAGGTAAAATTCAGAAACATCTTCTCATTTTAAATTATTCTGGACACTTGGCTTTTATTATTAATTTTAATCACTGGCACTTCTACCCATGGATGAAATTATTCTGTTGGAAAAATACATATTTAGCACCTAATGTGAACCAGCAAGGCACTGGACAACTTAGGCAGGAACATGAGGCATTAGGGACATAATTATGAATAATACACACCTTCTTTTCTCCCCTTTTCATTTCTTCTAGCACTCTGACAATACAATCCTTGTAACAAATAGAACATAAATATGTGAAAACTGATTTAGCTGGAAATGATTGAAAAAAATCCTACTGTGAAAAAAAGAAAGGAAGGCCAGAACCTGAAATTGATGTTATTATGTAATGTGACCTAGGAGAGGGGCCATCCGTATTTACTATGTAAAACGTTTTCCATTACAGATGCACTTCAGCTCTGTCTGCTCCTGTATTAGGGAAGTCAGACGCACCATTCCGGCTCTCTCTGGGATTCTGAAGTTCAGGAGTACAGGGCAGCTGTGCATCAATGCGACCTGGCTATGCTAACTTTAGACAGAGGGAGGAGGAAAACACAGGAGATGGGTTTAAAATGTCACTAAATCAAAATGACTCTGGCAGTACAGGAAATTGGCAGAATTAATCAAAAGGCTAGCTTGGAAGGAATTCACAATGGTGAAGAGGAAAGCATCTCATTGTCATTGGCTCCCAGAGATACGGAAACAGCACTTAACATACTTTGCTCCCATCTGCGGTATACCTGTGGGGAGCATCCAAGTTATACACAGTAGACTATTTTTTGACATTACAACAATCTACTCAATTTAGTCTGGTCTCTTCTTTCTTTCCCCCTTTTGGATAGGTGGATTTTATTGGATCCAAAGCTACAGAGGAAACCCAGCTTTCCCTTCTTTATAAAAAAGGCTTATGTTCACATTGACCATAATTTACTACTGCACACAATTTCTTGTCTTACTTCTGCTTCTTATTTATAGGTAGTAAATTCAACAGGATTTTGGTTGAAACAATATTAACAATATTCATTTTTGCTAACTTCTTTTAAAAGTATTTAGCATATTTATGTTTTTTATTTGAATTGTTTCTGAAATACGTTTTTCTTTTTTAAAAAATATTCATTTCCTCCATTTTATGGATGAGGTACTGAATCATGGAGGTAAAGTACCAGGAAGTCACCCAGAACTGGAAATTAAACCTGCAATGCCTTCCCCTGCCCCTCCTGACCCTTCAGATCAATGAAATTTTACTTTGAATGCTTTGAATCTTCAGAGACAAATCCAGTAAGGGCACTGGAATGCACCCCGCCACTTTAGTCCAGGGGAGAGCAGGGGAGACAAAAGAGCAGGCCTCTTGATGTGCATTCCAATCAAATCTCTCACGAGTCCCCCCCAGATAAGTACAGGAAATCTCAAGTTTTCAGCCAGTCTTCAAAAAAGCCTGCGGGGGGGGGGGGGGGGGGGGGCTGTTCTGGCTCTGGAAGGGCTATGTTGCCCTGAAAAAAACAGTCCTCAACTGGGCCTTCATTCCCCCAGCGAGTACTGAATTCAGGTCTTTTCTCCTGTATTTTTTTTCTGTTACTCCTGGTCATGGCTCTTTAGCCCACAAACTGAAAAGCTTGGGAACAGTTATTTTAACCAGCCTTAATGGTGAGCCTTTCTCTGATTGACTTTTAAAAACAATTTCCATCTGACTTTCACATCAGCCACAACATAAAAGTGATTTGTGGGTGTCACTAATGACCTTTCTGCAGAAAGCTTGAGTCAGATCTTCAAGGATAGTAAACAGCATCTATCAAAATCTTCCTGCAACACTGGGAGCCTACAGCAATCTTCCTGCTTCTTCTCAATATCCTCTAAGTTAATCACTCTCAACACGCACCCACGCACACACGCACGCACAGATTCAACACGTTGACAGGTGGATTTTTTGGCACTTCTAGCGGATACTGATGAAAATTGGAACATTTTTGTACAGTAAGAGGAAACTTATCTAAAGGTCTGTAAGACAATCACTGATCTTTATTTCTTCTGTTTGGTGTCCATGTTTACAGTGTGAGGTTTTTTTTCCCTAACGAAAAGGAAAGTCACCTGCTTGTGACAGGAAGAATGATTGTCACATACATGGAATTTTCCCTAAAACGAGAGGAGGCAGAGATGGTTGTGAGTCAGGAAACACCAGGAAAGAGTCTTTCTAGGCAATGACAACAAAATAAAGGCACGTACCAACCATTGGGAGGAATTTGTTCCTGAAAAGAAATCTGTAGGGTTATTTCTCAAAAATGTTATTGCAATCAATATCAATGGAAAGTAGTGTTGTGTTTCCATCCTCCAAACTGATAGAACATTTATGTTAAACAACATCAAACCCCATTGCAATGAGCTCAGTTACTGCAATATTTAACATTCATTATCATAACATAAACTAACAAGGTGTGTTTCCTTCATTAAGTATTCTAAAATATGGTTGTTCCCCTGATCCTTTTTAGTTGTTTTCTAGCTTATGATTATGAGGTAATAGTCATAAAAAGGTATACAAATGGTATTACTTCAAGTCATTCAACCTTTAATGCAGAAAAAAAATCCAGTGAGGTTAATATAAACCCATGAAAATTATGGAAATAATTGCACACTCACTGAATAACTTGACATCAGAAGAGCCATGCTGTACAAAATACCCCTGGCAAAAACTAGATGACTGCTCTGAAAGGAGAAGTTTGTGAAACTCACAACACATAGCTAACTGCAAGGATGACCATGTGATCCCACTAAGGCACTTGGATGTTTGTGAAGTACAAAATCCACTCATTTCAAGTTAATTCATATATCAGGACCCACAAAATGCAATCCTTCCCAGTGACCCAGCCCACATCAGTCTGCCCTTATGGAAAATGCCTCAGTGTCAAAAAACATCTAACGCCAATCACAATCCTCCACCTTACTTTAGCTAGCTTACCTTACCCTAGAAAATAGGATCTGCTGGCCTTATAAGGAAACTCCCAACCTGCTAGCACATCATGCCCATTTCTACCTCTTCAAACATTCTATATAAACTCCTTCTTGCCCAAAACCCCATGGGAAGAGTATGCTACTCCTAATGAGGCACTGTATTTCCCCAATCCATGGACTGTTTTCCCTTGAATAAAGGCACAAACTTGTTACTAAATTGTTTTAGTTTCATTATTCAGCAATAATAAGAAAAATATATTTAACACAACTTAGTATAAAGTCACATTCTCAGAAATTCAAGTAGGCAAATGGTAATGCTACAGCAGAGAAAGATAAAGGAGGGGAAAGTAAAGAGGAGTTGAGAGTTTGGGTACCTGGTTGGCTTTATCCTAAGTATATTTGATATACAGGATTGTGTTACAAATCAAGGAGGTTCATGGGACTTCCTGAAGGTCACCAATAGGGAAAATGAGTAGCTTTGGGGTGTGGGAGTCACAGGTGCCTTTGAGAAATCTGATCTGAGTTATCTATGAGCTTCTCCTCACAAAAAGTTTGAGATCTCCCTCAAACTCATCTATGACTTGAGAATCCCACTTAAGGAGCCCTTGTTCTAGAGACTAAACTGATCTAAACTTCAAAATCTCTTCTTTCTGTACATTCGAACACAAGTGACTCATTATTCATAAAGAAAAGTATAAATGAGTAAAGAGAGAGGTAACATTCCCCCAAAGGCAACTGAATTGATGAATATAAGCAGTTAATTATCCCTTGGACATGCTCTGTTAATAATTCTACCAAAACTTAAATTCCGATTACTTCCTAGGAGTGAATTAAGCACATTGAGGAATTGCATTAACTCATGTCACTTCAGGCTATTCAGTAAAATAGCTACAGGTTTGCCTCCTTTTAATGCAGTGGCCACCTGTCCTGAAACTCTAAGCAAACAAAACTACTTTATAAACCACATCATGTTTTAAATCTATTTAACAAATAAAATTTGCTCCTTAGAAGAAATTTTGTGGTGAGGCTTTTGGTGGGAAAAATCATGACCTAAAATGTTTTGTAAATCCTGTTTTCTCTATATCAGCTTTACTGAAAGTGGGAAGCTCCTGAACTAATTTATACATAGTAACTGGAACAGGTTCACAAGCTCATCACAGAAATCTGCTTCAAGGATGAAAGGATTTGGCCAATTTTATATATGTGTAGATTTAGAATTATAATTGGTCATTTGACTATGCCTTATGGAAAGTTGGACAGAAATTGTGATTTAAGAGTATTGTGATTTAAGAGTTTTCTTAAACTCTTAAATCTCTTAAACTCTTAAGTTTGTGATTTAAGAGTTTTCTCTTAATTGTGATTTAAGAGTTTTCTCTACTGTGTCTTACATGGGTCTTGTATCCTTGGTGAGTTTTTCCTTTTTATTTTATTTTATTGAATTTATTGGGGTGACATTGGTTAATAAAATTATATAGGTTTCAGGCATATATATGTATAATACATCATCTTTATATTGTATTGTGTGTTCACCACCCTAAATCAAGCCTGCTTTCATCACCATTTATCCCCCTTTACCCTCTTCTACCTCCCCCACCCCCTGGTACCCTAGTAATTGCCATACTGTTGTCTGTGTCTATCAGTTTTCTTTAAGGTGAAGGGATCCTCTGTTAGCTTTTCAATGGCTAGCTCCTTTCCTTTAATTTCACTTTTATTTCCATGGTGCCTGGCCAAGGGAGGAACCATGGATTTTAGAGTAATCAGAGGAAGTGTTACAGATGGGCCTTGGAAAGGGTGGGGAGGATTTGGGTGACTGGACAAGAAAGAGAAGGGTATTCCAATCAGAAAACAGCAGGAGCAAAGATTCAGTGGAGGGGATGCACCTTCAAGATCAGGGAGTCAAGTGGAGGTCAGAGGCAGGGGAACCATGAAAGCAGAGCCTGAGAGGAAATGACACAGGTTGGGGGTGAGCCAAAGGCAGTGCCTGCTACAGAAAAGAGCTTCATAAATATTTGTGGTCATTCAAAACACTTCTTAAACCAGATAATATTTCAATAATTTAACTGGAGTGTGTGTGTGTACAGGGTTATGAGATTACTAGTATTTTTTATACACTCTGGCATTTTTCCCTCTCAAGCCAAAAAGTGAAGTTTCAAACTCAGCAAGGGTTGTCAGGATAAAAAAGAAGAGAAGAAGCTTTTTTGAAGTTCAAAGCCTGGCCTTTTAGGTCTCAGAAACTCAGGTCCAGAGGGAATGCAGGCAAGAAGGCTTGATATGATAAAGAAAGGATTCCCACCTCCCCCTGCCCAATAGCAGATAATGATTGCTAGGTCTAAGGCTTGTGTGTGGGTGGTTAGTAGGAAGAAGATGAAGGGGAAGTAAGTGGAAGAGAGGTCAGTCTCTCCATAGGAGATGACTGGGCCAGGGGTTCGTGCAGACGAGAGCAGAGACTTCACACTGGTTGATATAATAATAATAATATTATTATTATATCTTCATATGTTTGTTGAGTGATTGGTATTGGCCTGCCACTGTTTAAAACACCTTAATATACTAAATTTCATTTCATCTTCACAATGGCCCTAAAAGTAGATATTGTATATTATTAGCTCCATTTCATCTGCATCTCTCAGAGAGGTTAACTAATTTTGCAAGATAGCACATCCAGTAAGTATTAGATCAAAAATTAATGATTTGTGAAACTGATATTTTAAAGAAATTCTTCTGGTTGGAGTGTGCAAAATGAATAAAAGGGTGAAAGATTGAAATCAGGGCAAATGATTAGAAGCTATTGCAACAATCAGGGAACTAGTGTATCCCAGGTGTCAGGACCCAGAAAACTAAAACAGACACCTTGGAGTGTCAAAAGTGACACGGAAGTTTCCAATCTATGTGTCTGGAAGAGAATTAGAAATTCAAAAAAGAAGCCTATTGGGGATGGTAGTCTGCGGATGTTAAGTTGTATTGAAAATAAGGTTGATCTGATTCCATCTTAACGTCATTGCAAAGACATATAATAAAGCAAAGATAATCATGTCATAGTCATACATAATCAATAAGCAATTCACCAGCAGTTTCTAGTCTCATGAAATAGGTGATTGATAATCAATGATTGTGTCTAACTGCTTAAGTTGCAAAATCAAGAATATTGTGAAGTGATGCTGAACTGAGAGCAGTGAAGACTCTGGGAAGATCGAAATTCAAAGATTCTTTCTTAAAAATTTGACAGATAAAACCCCATAACCAGGATGCTGACCCTGGAATGATCAAAATCACATTTCAAAAGACGGAAAAGATCTAATCCCTGCTATGGTCAGAATAATGGTCCCCCAAATATGTCCACAGACTAATCTCCAGAATCTATGAATATGAAAGGTTACTTGGCAAGGGGGAATTAAGATTGCAGGTGACAGCTGCTTGTGACCTTAATTAGGAAGAGGGCCTTAGTTTATCCAGGGAGGGCCAATGCAGACACAGGAGTCATTTAAATGGGGCAGTGGAGGCCAGAAGAGAACCAAAGAGATGCAGTATGAGAAAGACTGGATCCAATGTTGTTGGCTCTGAAGATAGAGGAAGGGGCCATGAAGCAAGGGGTGTTATTAACAGATGGTCTCTTGAAATTGCAAAAGGCAAAATAATAATAAAATCCTCCTAGAGCTCCCAGAAAGGAATGTAGTCTGCCAGCACCTTGATTTTAACTTAGGGAGACCCATTTTGGTCTTCTAATATTCAGACTGTAAAATAATACATTTGTGCTATTTTAAGCCATTTATTTTGCAGTAATTTGTTATAGCAGTCTCAGGAAACTAATACAGTAAGTTAAAAAAATAAATTATTTCTCCAGGTAGTTCAGATTTTTATTTGAATAACATATCTATGGACTGACTCTTGCCTACATGAAACAATGCTAACAAAGAATCACAGACTTCCATTTGTATTCTTGACAATGGAAACAGTCTTAACTACAAATTGAGCATAGAAATCTTATAACTAAGTCATATTCTATCCAGTCCCCCATTCGCATCAAAAAAAAAAAAAAAAAAAAAAACATGCTAGCAACAGTGATTCCCACATTCTGGGAGGCATCTGCTTCCTTTTATCAGGACATACCCCTAACTTAAAAGAAAAGGAGGCCAAAAAATATAGTGATCTATGGGAACATACAGGAAACATCCCTTTGTGTCAGCAAAGGGGAAAATGTCTTGCTCAAGGAAGAGACTCTTAAACTATATCAATAATTGGTTGGCATAAAAAGGAGAACAGTAGAGGTTGTGACCTTATTTTCTTCCTGCCAGCTTCCTCCTTTCCAGGGTGTACTATAATAAGCCCATTCTCTCAGTTAAGAGGCACAACTCTTTCTGCCAAGGCTTCAGCTTCTTCTCAGCGTGTTGCTGGGTTGGGGTTCCTGTGGTCACTTTAAGATCAATGCAGCTCTTAACCCTATTAAGTAGCCAAGACAAGAGAATTCTAGGCAGTATGAGAAGCTGTAGTCCAATAAAAGTGCCTTTAACCAAGTCCCGAGTATGATAACACAAGTGATGTCGCCTTGGAGTGTAAGAAGAAACCGCCCCTATTTAGGGGTCAGAAAGTAGGAGAGAGCTGAACTTGGTTAAAAGAACCCTGTGGCTTATTTTAAACAAGTTAATGCTCAGGAGTCTTTATGATGGAGCAAGCACTGTACTATCTCAGCACTATTACCTGCACTGGAAACTGCATTACTCCCCTGCTTGACTTTAGCTGATGACAGAAAACAGTGCCCCTGACTTCAGCCTAATACTTTGAATTTCATAGATGAACACAGGCTCTCTAATAGAATAAACTAACCTCTGACTATATCTTAAACCAACCTTAAAAACTTGAGTGTCTTCCTAAGTTGAAAAATATAAAAAGTTGGAGCCAGGCAAGAATCTATGTCAACCTCAGAGAACTCACTCTTCCAAGCACTGCTTAAACCTAGTTCTTCTCAAATCCAGATGGTCAGATAATTAATAATCAACCAAGAGTTACTGGGAGTCCAACCAAGCATAGTGAAAGGACCCAACATGTATGAGATGTGCCTAATGCCCTGAAGAAATTTGTAAGTAAGTTGGGGAAATCAGCCATGGGGAGATTATACATAACTATACACTTTCTTGTGTATTTACTCATCCTGCCTTAACTCCATAGGGAGACACACTATATGCATTTCATTCACTGCTATACCTAGTGAGTAACACAAAGTATGTACTCAAAATACCTGTAGATGTTAATTGGTTTTGTCCCACAATTACCTGGACATTGCTCTCAAGCCCTTTTCTGGTTCGCTCAAGAAATCTAAAAACACTGAGTAAGTACAATCATACCTCAGTACTCATTGGCTTCAGTACTCATAAAATCCTGCACTTGTCTCATTTTGATGAGAAAAAAACATTTCAGCACTCAGTGCTTGCTCAGGACTCATTGCAATAGATAGAACTTGTATGCATCACAACACCACTCAGCAAGAGAAAATGCTTCATCATTCAGTACTCGTTGGTTTTGGCAGTCATCACAAGTTCCAGAATGAATTAACAACATGTGCTGAGGTACCACTACACTTTTAAGGTGTACCAAGGATCTAGAACATCATAAATATTTTCAACAACACAAAGCATTGTATCAAACCACTATTTCTAACATTCTATCTCTCCTTCTCTTAGCCTTCTCCCTTCTCTATTAGCCATAGGAGCTCCTAATTAATCAGAGTAGCACCTGCCATAATAAAATATGACAAAATGAGAGGCTTAAAACAGTAGAAATTTATTGTCTTACAGTTTTAGAGGCTAGAAGTTGAAAATCAAGGTGTCAAAATGTCAGCAGGTCACCTCCCTCTGAAATCTACAGGGAAGATTCTTTCCTTGCCTCCTCCCAGCTTCTGCTGGTGGCTGTCAATCCTTGGCATTTGTTGGCTCGTGGATGTATCACTCCAACTTATGCCTCCATCTCTAGGCCTCCACATGGCTGTTTTCTTATAAGAACAGCAGTCATATTGGATTAGGAGCCTACCCACTCTGGTATTAGCTGATGATAACTAATTATATCTGCAATGGCCCTATTTCCAAATAAGGTCACATTCTAAGGTACGAAGGGAAAGGATTTCAACATATCTCTCTGAAGAGGATACAATTGAACCCAATGAAGAGCTCTATTCCTATAGGAAGAGAATTTGCCTCAAGAACTTATCAACTTTATTTGGTTTTGCAGTCCTCATGCCTCAAACAGTATCTGATGCATCTTCAATGCTGACACAAATAGTTTTTCCCTGCAGAAGAAATCCAGCATGATGGCAGGCCAACATTTCTAAGACTAAGAAAATTCAAGATTAAGAAAAAAAAAACTTGCTTAAAGGCATCAGCAACTGCTGAAACAACCAGAACCAAAGGAAAAAAATTCAAGAAAGGGAAGAACTGGGTAAATAAAAAAAACACTGACATTGTTCAATGATGTGATTATTGTGGGTTCAGAGCAAGAGAATGCAACTCTGGGTTGTACACAGGCAGAAGGACACTGCTAGGGACAGATGAATGAGCAGTTTTTCACTGTCCTGTAATGCTAGAGAGACAAAATGTGAGGCTTACAGAGACAAGTTATTGGTAACAAGGGAGAAACAGAGAACTAAGCCTGACGTACATCCAGCTTTTCCCTTGATACATATGCCAATTTTTGAAGTGAGGCTAGGGGGCTTAGAAGCTAAGCAGATAAACTAAAAAGCAAAACAGAGGCCTTGGGAATCTCAGTTGTTA
Source organism: Anoura caudifer (assembly GCA_004027475.1). NCBI lineage: Eukaryota > Metazoa > Chordata > Mammalia > Chiroptera > Phyllostomidae > Anoura > Anoura caudifer. Next base: position 60,308 of record PVKU01006980.1, on the reverse strand, counting down.
AGGAGAAAAGGATTAGAGTTTAGGCACTGCCTGGGCGAAGGATCCAGTGGATGCTCAAACTCTGAGGAAGCTTAGTGCTTGGGAGGGGAGGGGAGCCAGGAGTAGACCAAAATTGAAACATAATCTTTACTCAGATTAACAAACAGCCCCAACTCTACCTAGCAGACCAAAGGGTAAACTCTAGTTAGAGAAAGATAACATTACCTGAAGCCACCACAATTTGTTTTTCTATACAATCCCTGGCATACAATTACAAAATTGCTAGCCATGCCAAAATACAGAACAACATGTCTCAAAGCCAAAGAAAAACTAGATATGGAAGTAGGTGCATATTGATCCAGATATTAGAGCTAACAAAGAAAAAAACTCAAGGATAACTATGAGTTCTAACCTCAAAGAAGTAAAGAAGAATGATTTTAAATAAATGAGAAAATGGAAAATTTCAACAAAAATGAAATGTATAAAAGATAACAAACGAAAATCCTATAACTGAAAAATACAGTTACTGAAATTAAGAATGTATTGAATAGCCCTGGCCAGTGTGGCTCAGTTGGTTGGACATCGTCCCATGAGCCAAAAGGTCATAGGTTCAATTCCCAGTCAGGGCACATGCCTAGTTGCAGATTTGGTCCCTGGAGGGGGCGTGGAGGTGAGGCAACAAATTGATATTTCTCTTTCATATCAATGTTTCTCTCCCTCTATTCTTCCTTCCCTTCTCCTCTCTCTAAATCAATAAGCATGTCTGTGGGTGAGAATTAAAAAAAAGAATTTATTAAATGGATTTAACAGAGTAGTAGACAAAATTACTGAAATGGAAGACAGGCTCATAAAACTAGCCATACTGAAGAACAGAGAGAAAAACTATAAAAAATACAAAATAATTTTTTAAAAACATATGGAACAAAAACAACTAAAAATGTCTAACATATATGTAATTGACACCCTAGAAGGGAGAAGTAGAACAGAAGAGTAATGATTGTTTTTAACAATGACTGAAAATTTTCAAAAACTCAGGAAGGAGAGTTTCACAAATTTTGAAAACTCTAAACGAACTTAATACAAAAAAAAAATTATCTCCAGCTATACTATATCAAGCTGAACACACACAAACATACACAAAATACTAAAAGTAGACAAAGGGGGAAAGACACATTATCTTTACTAGAACAACAGGACAGTCAGCTAACTTCTTATAAGAGATGATGAAAACCAGAAGACAGTGGAATGACATATTTAAAGTGTTGAAAAAAAAATAACAACCAAGATAAATACTCAAAAATAGAAGGGAAATTAAGATGTTTTAAGACAAACCAACCCCCCAAAATGGAAAGGATGCATTTCTAGTTGACCTTAACTAAAAAATAAAGTTACTAAAAGGATTTCTTTTCTGTGGCAGAAGAAAAATAATCTGAAATAGCAACATCCAGATGCAGGAAGGATACAGTAATAAGCCTACATTCTCAAAAATCTGTTAGTAATTTCCAGAATAGCACGGAGTTCAACAGTGTACAGCCAGTTCCTAGCACTCTGATGATCTTTTCGTAAGTGCTTCACCATTAATGTAATGACATTACCTCCACCATGCTCCAAATGAATAGTTTCCTCACATCCATCTTCACTTGCATCAGAGAAATTTTATATCCCTAAAGTGTCCATTAATCTTAGAAAAGGAAGAGAAGAATGACCTAAATTTCTATTGCTAGATCCGAAAATGAATCTATCAAATTACAATTCCCCATATAAAAACTAAACCTTAAGAAGACAGGTGTCTCAAACCTCTCCTTCCACTTAATACTTTCATTCCAAAAGAGAACCTCAAGTAATCCTCATTGTCAAGGAATAATCTCCTACAGGAACGAAACTCGCAGATCAGCTGACTCTTTCTCTCTCTTGCCGTGAGTAAGAATCCTAAACTTTTTTTAGTTATATCTGCACAATAGGAAGCTGGGGAAAGCAAGTACAGAGAATTTGGACTCCTTAGATGCCTTCCACTACACAGTGGCCACAAAATGTATTCAATAATGAACGCTTTTAAAGGTTTAAAAGCTGCAGCAAGGTTTAATAGACCAGCTAAGTCTCTCCCCAAGCCCTTCAAAGAGTGTCTAAAATCAGATGACAGGAAGAAGCAAAAACTGGCCTTAGCCAGTAAAACAATGTTGTCTGCGTGCCTTTTTATTCTAAGGGCTTAGAAATGCAATCAGCTTTCTTGGCTGCTCCCCTTTTGTGCTCAGAGCACATTATGCGGCTTTCTTCATGGCACAGAAGCTCCCTGCAGTGAAAGCCTCCTCCTGAATGGGGTTTCTGAGCACAGACGTTTCCTTGTGTCTTATTTGCAGCCTTCTACAATAAACCCTCTCCCACACAAATACATATTTTCATTATCTTATTTTTAGAAATGCAATTTGGACAGGGGAAGTATGATTTGACAGTCTAATGGTGGTGGATTCTTCTATTGGAGTCTCTCTAGGATCTGGCTGCAAATACAATTCCAACACTATGTTTCAGCACACCCGGCGTCAGCTCCACTTAGCCCTATTAAAAGCCGTGTGCGTTGCAGTCGCGGGAACACCTTCCCACACGTTCATTAGTGAAAATGTATCACACAATATGATTATTTTCCATTATAGTATTAAGTGTCTCTCATCCAGATCGTGAGTATAGGAAACAAGTTTCAGGTTCTGTCGCTCAATGAGTTGAATTCTCAGGTTATTCTCAGGTCTTCCTAGTTTCTATTCCTTCAAGCCCCAAGAGTACTAGTGTATATATTACATCAATAATTTTCAAACTAGCAGGACTATTGAAGGCTACATTTGCCAGCTGAAAGAAACCTTGTGACTGGAAGAACCTGATAAAACTAAATGTAATTCCAAGACAGTGGAAGTTGTCTGAAAACTAGGGATTTATATCTCTCCACCATTTTCCCCTCTTTCATTTTTTTCCTCTTTCCCATCCTTTCTGCCTTCTTTTCCCTCTTCCTCCTTCGCCTAGTCTTTCTTAACAACAACAACAAAAAAATTATCTTAGCATCTAAGAAGTCCCATACACTGTTTGAGGTACCAATAAATAAAAGATACATAAGCCAGGTGTCTTTACTCTTTGGGGGGAAACAGATCAGTGGAAAAAACAATTAAATGCATGATGAGACAGATGAGCTGGATTCTGCATGACCAAAATGTGTAGGGAATGGAGCAGGTGGGGGATGAATTCCAGCCAAAGAGGAAGGGGGTTGCATTACCCCACTCCCTCAAGTAGACCCTAAAGCGGCACCCGCCCTTGGTCTGAGCATGCGGGTCCTAGACAGGACCGGAACTTGTTGACTTGCACTTGAGTTCTTGGATCTAGGGAAAGTAACCAGTTGAGCAGTTAGTAGGAAAAAGTCTGTCTCAATGTGTCACTCAGCATATATTTATTTGTATAAATATACATATTTATGTATACATTACATGGCATGCACTATTTCATTATAACTCCCCAAATAAAAACTAAATCTTAAGTTTCAGTATTCTGCTAGGGACTGGGAACACATGAGTGAAAAAGGTAAATGTGGTCTCAGCTCTCTGTACAGCCAAAGGCAAGAATTTTGGCCCTTTCCCTGCTAAGACCTGTAATTGAGTAGTAGAAAATGGTGAGCTAGAGGTAGATGCGAGGGGAGAAGTGTTCATGAAGGTTTCAGGGAAACTGAGAGACAGGGAAGCAGAGTAGAGTCACCTTGTGCTTTAGTGACAAACTACACGCAGGTGAAGGGAGGAGACCTTCTTCCTGCAGATACAACTATAATTCTTCGGAACCTAAAGAACTTGGAATGCTCAGTGTGCCCTCGGTATAGACCTCTGTGTTGGTCAGTGTTCTCCAGAGAAATGAACCAATGGAAGAGATAGAGAAAGAGAGATGATAGATAGATAGATAGATAGATAGATAGATAGATAGATAGATAAGATAGATTAGATAGATAGATTTTCAGAAATTGGCTCATGTGACTGTGGGGGACTGGCAAGTCTGAAATCCACAGGGCAGGCCAGCAGATGGAAACCCAGGATTTCTGTATTATAATCTGGAGGCAGAATTTCTTTGCTTCTGGAAAACCTCAGTTTTTGTGTTGAAGGTCTCCAACTAATTGGAGGAGTCCCTCCCACATTATGCAGGGTAATCTGCTTTACTTCAAGTCAACTGTGGGTAAATATTAATCACATCTACAAAATACTTCCACAGCAACATTTAGACTAGTGTTTGACCAAAGAGCTGGGCACCGTAGCCTACCGAAGCTGACACTTAAAATGAACTACCACAGCACTGAATTGGGAATTCTTAGAGCTTCCTCAATAGAGACACCAGTGTTCCTACCCAAAGCACAAGACACCAGCAGGAGCAGCAGTGGTGGCTGGTTGTGTGAGCAGTCAGAACAGAGAAAAGTGAGGACTCCTATGAGCATGTGTGAAACTCCCTCTGGGTACCCCTAGAGAGGATTATGTGGGCAAAGGCAAGAATATTAGAATTTTTTGTTATAACCTTTGAGACCCCATTAATCTGGGAAAAGACTTCACTACTTGAAAGATGACTTTTGGAAATGGTAAAATATTTGGTCAACAAAGAGCCTAAGGGTGGCAAAAGCACAGGATCCACGGACCCTTAATTGCAGGAAGTCTGTGAAGGCAGAAGGAGAGAGACGCAGACATGTGTGAGCCTCTCCCATGTTAGAAGGAAGCTCTGCATGATGGGGTTAGGCGGGCACAAGACCCTGAGTAGCTCAAAACAGACGTGAACCTTCCCTTCAGATCCAGTGGTTTGACTGTTGCTGGATGTACCTCGGTTACTGTACCAGTCTATCCCCAAGAAGCCTGTAAGCTGAAATGACATTTTGGTTCCTCAGTTTCTAAGGCTTGAGTTTGTGGGAGAATGGACTGCAAGGCATTTTGAGATGAAAAATGTCTCTGTTTTCAAGTTCACATGGTCTTCAAATGATTCACAATAGAATCAGTAGTAACAATTTAAACAGGGTCCACTTGACTGAATCAGCTGGGGCTGAGAAATGACATACCATCTTGTATGTTCACAAGGTAAATTCAGGCTGAAAAAATAGCCCGGTATATAAATGTCATCAGCTTCCATGGATATACACACATGTATTCTTTCCCTCCAAACCTGCTTCACCTCCTGAAGTCTTTTCCTTAGAATCAAGGCCACCATTCACCCAGTCACCCAACCTGGTAACTCCTTCCATTCAACTTTGGTCCCTCACCAAGCTATGCTGATTACACCTCCTAAAATATCCCATATACCCAACACCCTCCTTTTCTTCCAGCTACCACTCTTTGAAGCCAGTCATCCTAACTCTGGGTCGCAGCCAACTTCGATCCATCCTTCACATTGCCATCAGAATGATGGTCCAAAAATGAAAATCCAGTACTTTCCCACTTCTCTTATTCTCTGCAGAGCCTTTACAATAAGGGATAAACCATTATTTGGGGGAAAATACGGCCTGCGTAATCTTGCTCACATCTCCCACCTTACCCCACACATAGCTGGAGCAGTCACTTGTGGTTTCTTTCTATCTTTTAAAATTTCTACACATGAAGCCCTCTCTTGAATGCTCTCCCCCACTGTTCTTCTGAAATAACTCCTACTTCTTTAAGATGTAGATCAATGAGGATTTCCTCTACCTTACCCTGACCTGAGCTGGATGTTTCTCCTCTAGCACAGGATTCTTTAACAAGCCATATGCCTGAAGGCTTTTTCTTTCATTTTATGCAATGATGGGTATGAGCTCACCTAACACCATCCATGCCCACCATCCTGCCAGCCCAGCTGGTTGCTCTGCCTGCGTACTTGCTCTGGTACAGAGGCAAGGCTAACTCTACCTCTAAGACAGAGGATTTTCTCAAAACCACACTCAGGAGAGTGACCAATTCTTGCTGCCCCAAGCACAGGAAGACTAGGACCCAGTGTTTATTAGAGACATTTGTTTTGTCATAGCACAGTTTTATCTGAGGGCAAAGCTTTACAAAGAAAAACAGTAAATAGTTGCCTTCAGAACCTCCTGCTTCGAAAAACACAGCAGCATCTTTACGATATCCACAGCAGGATTACTTTCAATCCATGACTCACCAGGTTTTAGTTTACTGGCATCCTTTCTCTGACATTTAAAAATAAGTAGCTCTTCAAAACATAGATGAGTAGACACAAATAAAAAAGAGCAATAATTTCTATTATTCTCCAGCAAAGTGCAGGAACAGGAAATAGGACAGGTATTCATGTTTGTTATATCTGCCTTGGGATTTGGTTCCCCAAATTTAAGGCAAAAACCAAGTTCACAGTCTCCTCTGACAATATATGTGGCTAGTCAGGTAAGGTCATTCACTTGCCAGACATTTGGAATTATCCAGACAGCCACTTAAAGAACCACAGTGGATGAAGGAAATCCGTCAGAAGAGAAAGGCATCTGACGGCACAAGGACACCTGAGGAATTAACTTTAAAGAAAGTCATCTTCAGCCAAGAAAACGTGAGCACAGGAAACAGAATCAGGAAGACAAGAATGAGGCAGCCCCATCTCTGCTCTTAGTTATTGCTGCCTTTTCCTGAAGCACTGTTTACACTGGTCATACAGATATTCATTCTCAAAATACTCAAATCTCAGTGATTCCAACTAGTGAAACCGTTATAGTCAAGGGAACCACATTAACCAAGCCCCTAAGTAAAAGCCAAATTCAGAGAAATAGGAAGTAAAGTGGTGGTTACCAGGGGCTGGTGGAAATGGAGAAACATTGGTCAAAAGTACAAATGTCCAGTTACAAAATTAACAAGTTTTGGGGATCCAATGTACAGAATGGTGACTATGGCTAATAATACTGTAGTTTATACTTGAATGTTGCTAAGAGAGTAGATCTTAAATGATCTCACCAGCAAAGAAAAAAATGGTAATCATGTGACATGATGGAGGTGTTAGCTGACGCTATGGTGGTAATCATTTTGCAGTAAATGAGTATATCAATCAGCATGTACAGCTTAAACTTACACAACATCTTATGTCAGTTTTATCTCTATAAAGCTGGCAAAAATAATAAACAATTTAAAACATACATAAACTAAAACATCAAGAAAAACTAACAGCAAATAAGGTGTTAAGAACAAAGTAGCTTTTTATACAGATAAGCTTTCACTATAATATATCTTAGTTAAAATTAAAAATAAATTTGAATTTGTGTGTTCCACAGCATGATGGGGAGCATGTCAAAAAAGCCAACCACAAAATCCATAATTCCTTCTTTCATTCACTCCACAAACATTTGTGAAGCAACCACACACAGGCACATATTCATCAGTAAACATAAACAATAACTGCCTTGCGGTTAAGTAAATGAAGCCATGCTGCCCAAGTACAGCCCCCCACCGCCACTTAGCTTTTACTGTACGACCTGGGACAAATCCTTGAATGTCTATATACCCCAACCCCCTTATCTGTAAAATGTGGACAAAAAAAGCTGTCCTTTTGTCAACTCCTTGATCACAACAATCCTTGATCTCATAGGATTGTTGTGAGGACTTCATAAGTTTGTAAATACAAAGAACACATCAGTGCCAGCTAGGCCACATGAAAACAACAATATTAACAGGTAACCATAAAGCCACAACCAATTTTTATGGGGCACTTACTATAGGCAATAGACTAGGCATAGTAAATATTTAATAACTGTTAGCTATTATTATAATTCCATGGATCCTTTAATTTTTAAAAAATCAGAACATACTCTGTTTTCTGTAGTTGTCATTACCCCTGGGTTAATAAATGTGGCAGTTTTCCACCATACTCTCAGTATAAAATCAGAGAAAACAGACCCAAGTACACTGTAAATCTAACGTCATAGTCACATGACTATATCTGAGCGTAGAACATAAGCCTAAAGGCCAGAGAGAAGTCTGAGAATATATTTTCTGCCTACTATCTAGCATATTATACATGCCTAATAAAGACTGACTGTGCCCAAGGTTAAGGAGAGAGGCTTTCTTCCTGGACCTTGTTTGGGGGGAAAAATAGGCAAGAAGGTGGGCCTGCGTACAAACAGTGGTTCAGAAAAAAAAATAATGCTGCTGCTGTGCAGGGTTTTCAGTTAGGAAGTCATGAGGTTATGTCCAGAGAAATCAACTACAGCAAGAAGGATAAAGGCAGTTCTGAGTCCAGAACTAGAGGGAAGACATCATCAGTAATGTAGTCCAAGAAAGAGAAACAACAGAAAAAGATTGTCAGAAGATCAGAAATACCAGCCACAGGTAACCAGGTAACCAGTGCAAGCTTGTCTAAGAACATGTGATTTACCCTCCATCTTCTTCTCAGTGGCTGGCTGGTACGAGGGCCTAATAAATTGTAGGCATTCAAATATTGGTTGTCTGACTGATGCCATTTTTATCTATGGAGTATTGCCAGGGGATGTGCCTGGCATATTATGTTTACATTTGTATATCTCTTACCCTTATGAGAGTGTAAGCATCCTAAAAGCATCAACTACGTCCTCAACTTGGCACTACCAGAATGACTTTTATGTTATAGATATTCAATAAACATTTTCTGAATGAATGAATAAATATCATGAACAAATTAGCAGACACCAAGAAGAGTCTGATCCTGAGCCAAATACCTTCTGAGAGAAATGCTCCTTACATCCTCCCCATCCAGAGCAGAATGATTTCAGAGTGTGGAGACATCTGTTAGCGCTGTCTGCCAAGAATCAACAGTGCCATCTTCCAGGAAAAGCAAATTAATTCTCCTTTGAGGAACTACCCCATCCCACCCCCTCCTGACTAAGGTAGGTCTAAGAGTTTAGCCAATCCTCTTCTCTCCCTGGAATTTGAATCTTATGCAGAACTTCAAGGACAGCAAATGATTAGAGCTGATTCATCCCAATAGTGCCTAAAGAGGTTGTCCACTAGTCCACACTACCTTGATTGCCATAGCTGTCTTGGTTTCTGCCCTCTCTGAGTCCTGGTAATTCAGCTGTTTTGTTGAGTCATTGAGCTTCCTTTTCTCCTTTAACATTAGTTAGCAAAAGCCCATTTCAATAGCCACGAACTGAGAATCCAACAGATGCACTATGGAATCCTTGCCCTAGATCAGGGGTTCTCAACTATGGCTGCATGTTAGAATCACTGGGGAGCTTTTAAAATCCCAGAACATAGGCCGCACCCCAAGCCAATTAAATGAGACTCTATGAGGGTGCAACTAATACTTGTTAAAGTACCCCAGGTGATTGTAATGTGCAACCAAGATTGAGAATCATAGCTCTAGATTCATGTAACTCTGTCCACCTGCCTACTCTAAGAAAATGAAGGAGAAAGGGTATTTGACAAGTGAAACATTCTTAAAGACAGAACTGAACGCTATGGAAAAAGAACTAAAGTACCACTCAGAATTCATGTTTTCCCCAAGACTTAAAGAATTAGATTTTTTTCATCTGTAATTGCTGTTTTTACCACCAAGTAAACTTAAAGAACTTTATAACTGTAAGTACTTTCTAATTTTATTAACAACACAAGTAAAGCATAGCGTCTGTGGAGAAAATATCCCTGTTGGCTTGCATTTAAAATAGGTCACAATAATCTATCCCAAGTTTGGAAATATTTCTACTGAAGAAACCCTAGAACCATGTTTAAAGTGAGGCTGTCTTTGAGGACATCTGTTGACTAGAAGGTAATCATAAGAGGAGAGAAAACTGACACCTTTTTGCCTCCTCCACTTCTTCTGTCTTGGGAGAGACCATTTTTAAAAGTTATATGAAATTCAATGAGGAAGAAGCTAGCTGAGGAGCAAAGCAATTAAATTCCACAGAAAACAATGAATGTGTCTGTAACAAGAGAGAAAGATATGTTGAAATATGTGACATTTAGTATCCTAAAGCAAGGACTTGTGTTTCCATAAGAATGGTTTCTATAAAGAGACAAAGACGATATGGTGGCAGTCCAAAAGAAATCCCATCTCTGCGCACACCCTACACAGGGACTCCAACAGTCACACTAACTGTGGCTCCAGCTGCCCCTGGCCTTGGTCATCCATACCATTACCCCTTGGACATGACTGAGCCTCAGTTCATGGAGACTTGAGACACACATGGACTACTTTGAGTTCTGCCAGATCTCATGGAGTGATGCTGCACCTGTACAATTAGCTCTGCTTCCCACAGCCCATTGGGGTCAGTGTGGGACCCAATGACCCCAGAAATTAATTTAGTCCATCCCCTTCTACCACCTACACAAGATGACTATTTTCTATTTTTGTTTTTAGCCCTAGTGAGATTGGGTCACTGAGAATAGATTTATGTATGGTAAAGCACTTGCAGAAGTTTAACGACAGAGCTTGGACACTCTATTGGATGTACTGCAGCTAAATATAGGAAAGAAGAGAATGAGGCTCAATTTTCAAGGACACATGAAAGGAGAATCTTTGGTGCATCATACACAGATCCAGAATTCCTTTTTTTAATTTCATTTCACTTCTAAATTCAAATATTATGTGAAAATGTATTTTAAAACATTAAAAAATAAAGAGTCAAATAAATTTAAATTAGATTTATTCATTTGTTGTCTTTTCTTCCCCATTTTATAAATGTATGAGAAAATAATTCATTCTAAGAATAGAACACTACTAAATAATTTAGGAACATGTTTTCCCATGAGTCTTTATGTTCTTATAAATACGAATTGATTTCAAAAGATGTTTAACTGAGATTCTGGTCTGTGTTAAACATTAGTAGTCAAAAACCAAAATCTCCACCTTCGTTGCTATAATATAAACTCTCTCTGCGCTGAGCTGTCAATCATAATATTATCACATCAAAGTTATGTCTAAAAAGCTAATTGGCACCATCTTTGGCAAAACATTGTCTTTCCTAAATGGAAAGAGTGATTCCAACCCACTCTTTATCAGAGAATGGATGAGAATGGCCCACCTTGAAAATGCAATGGATAGGAATGCAACTGAAGTGCTCTCTATGCATTCTTGATGGACCACAGGGCAAAACAACTCATAAAAAGAGATGTTGAGGGTAATGAAAAGGGAGCTGGCTGGACTTGGAGTCTACACATCCAAGTTTGAATTTGACCTCTCAAGATACAAACTGTGAAACCCTGCACTGGTCATCTCCAGTCACAGTTTCTTCCACTGTGAATTGAGGATGACAATTGTAACTGTCTCCGCAAATGTTAATGAGGAAAAAATCACTGTTCAGGCACCAAACAGAGTGTTCTCAAATTTTTGCTGAATGTGAACCTCAATCCCATTAGCATCAAGCAATGAATCTGTATTGGCTCTGATGAATGTCTTCTTCTTTTACCATGCATAAATCAGGAATGAGTATGAATTATTACCTGTGACCTTTACCTTCTTTTTTATACTGTTCTATGTTTCCTAGTTTTTCCACAATAATCATATGTAATGTTTACAACCTGGAAAGCATATTTTATGAATAAAAAGATGTGGGTGAATTTTAGGGGTTGGAGTAAGACTGGAGGCATTGGTTCCAGTGAATCATGTATCAAAGGCATTTTGAGGTTAAGTTGAAGTTACCAGAGGACCAAATGTCAGTGAGTTGGAACACGGAAATTGCTGAGGTGAGAAGCTTTCTCCATTCTTATTCTGTAGGGTTTTAAACACAAGTAAACATTGTATACTTACACAGTTAAAGAATGTCCATTCATTGTCTGTTTATAGTAACATAATGGACATTTATTGAGCCCTTACTGTATCTTATGTGTTTTTCAAACAATATTACCAATACTCTTAAAATGTGTCCTTTTATCCCCATTTTATATGTAGAAAAATTCAAATGAAGTAATTCACCCAAGGTTGTGGCCAATAAATGGTTGGCAGGTACTTCTATTAACTCACACTACTCTCCCCTTGTACCTTTCAGTACTATGAGCCAGCTTTCAGACTCCCTTGCAGCTCTGGTCCTTCATATGACCTGGATTCAGCCAAGAAGATACACAAAACAAGGAAGGAGGACATGAGTAGCAAGTGAAGAAATAGGATTCTTTCAAGTATAGTGCAGAGCCTGTGGTTCTTTGAGAGCAGCAGTCAAGGAGGTTACGTTCAATTCATAGCACTGATGACCAGAAGGCAGAACTGCTGGTGATGACTTCTCTAGAGTCCCTTGCATTTTTGGAGTATTTCTGCTGGCTGCATTCTTTCCAGCTGTAGAGCATGCAAACTTGTTTCCTGGGCCTGGAAAATCTGCAAATTATCCGATACCTTGTAATAAAATCATTTCTGTTTACATCGAATAAATTCTGTTGTCTGCAACTAAAGGACTGAGGCTGAACTAATGAATCTTTTAGATGTTATGCTTTCCCCACCACATCCATGCTTTTCCTATCATTAGAAGCTGTCTTTGTGATAGAAAATGTCTGGAAAAACAAACAAACAAACAAACCTGGATACAGGGTTCCTATGACTAGAAGATAATTTTAAGGCAACATAGTTATGACTGAAGAGGGTAAAGAACCAAAGAAGTTAAATAAAAGAAATTGCTTAAGGTGAGGATTCTGGAAAGAATTAAATCAACAGAAATCTGGGGGGAAAAAAACAGCAGAAAGTAAAACCCAACTTTCAACTACAGTGAGAGATAAATTTAAAAGCATCTGGGCTCACATTCCAGAATAGTTCAGGGTGACATCACTGTGAACAAAACACAGTAGTTTGACCTGTACCTGATCACAGAAATTACACTGAGAATCCTATTTTACTGGCTCAAAATTTTCAGGCTAAAAAAATATAAATAGTGTAAGTCAGGAACTGATAAACTAAGGTCCCAGACCAAAATGTGGCTGCCTACTTTTTTTTATAAATAGTGTTATTGAGACATAGCCACACCCATCTGACATCATTTACGCATTGCCTAGGGCTGCTTTCATAGGTAAACTTGAGTAGCTGCCACGAAGACCTCATAGCCCACAACATCTAAAATATTTACTATCCATTCCTTTACAGAAAAAATGTATTGACCCTTGGTCTAGGAGGTTGGGAGAGCAAAGCCTTTTGGAATTGATGTCAGATTTACATACTCATCAACAGAGGACAGGACAATTGGCACAGACAAAGGGACTGTGTTTCCTGCCTAAAGAAATGAAAACTTTTACCTCCTTTGGTAGAAGCAGCTTCCAGGAGTATTTAGTGTGCAGATGTTCTTGTGTGTGTGGGTTGGGGTTGAGGAACGCTACAGGTGCTGAAGTAAGAAATTGTAGCAGTTGAAAGAGATAAGCTATAGCCAGAAGATGTAGATAATAAATCATTACACAAATAGAGGTGGAGAGTTTAGAATTGCAGACTAATGCTCCAGGAGTATTTAAGTGAGAAAGAAGAGTTGCATCCGAGAAATAACAGGGAGCCCATCTGAGGCCTATTCTTCAGAGGCTGTCATTCCTGGCTATTCCTACATATGCTCCTGGAGCAAACCAGGCACTGTGTTGGGTCCACAGAGGGTCTGTAGACAAATGAAGGATGAAGCTGTGGCTCACAGTACCAGCAGCAGAGAAGGGGCTGAGAAGCAGCCTTTGGATCTGACAGTCGAGGGTGCCTTAAGCAATCCTGGTAAATGGAAGCAGGCTCTGTGTAAGCTCTGTGCAATTTGGAAGAATTGGAGCTATTTTGAAAAGGGTCTCTGGGAATTTCAAATGGTAAGAAGGAAGAGTGCCCAGAAGTGATTAAGATGAAAAGAAGGAGGTGAAACGGCAGCTGGAAGGTGTGAATGGGTCTCATGTTGCTCTCTGAAAGATGGGTGCTGTGGCAGAAGACCCTTTTCATCATGCAGAGATGTCAGCAGGAGCAGCACTCTTTGTAATAGGATTTGACCTACGGGTGAGCAGCTTCCATCCTGCCTGACTACCAGGAGATATTTCTCAGCTGTGTTTTGGAAAAACAGAAAAGAATACCAACTCTGCTGAAAACCACTATAAAAGCTACCTACACTGTGCCCGTGGCTACGTTGGCCAAGGGTAATGAGAGGATGACCAGAATGAGAAGACTCTGTGGCCCTTTCAGCAGCAAATGGGAGATGTGATTGAGGAAGCACAGGAGGAAAAAAGCAAGAGCCCTTCCTGAGTGGGAAGAGCACCACAAAAGGCAGTTGCTAAACAAGTTGACCAACTTGGGTCCACATGAGGACCTGTTGCCACAGCGGCACTGTCTCTCCCAGGGAAAACAACAGGCCAGCTCAGACACTTGGAGTGGTATTCTACAAGCTGAAGAAGCAAGGAGAATCCTATAAGCCCCAGGCTTATAGGACTTGGAAAGAGTGCTGAGATTCTTTTGTCTCCTGGCCACCTCTTTTATCACCTCTGAAGACTTGCAACTCAACCTTGGGGGAGTCATTTAACCTTTTTGGGTCCCATTTTCCATCAGGAAAAATGGGGAAGCTGAAAATCATGCCTTCCTCTTCAAAGAGTTTCAACTACTGTTATCAAAATATCTTCTAAAGAGAAAGTTACTCTTGTGGAAATCTCAACACTTAGGTGCTGAGTTTGGGTGATTTTCTCTGCCTGCAAGAAGCACTTTGGGAGCCATTTTGAAGCAAGATTTAGATCCTTGTCATGCCTAACAAACAGGAAAAGCAAAGAAAGTCTGGTTTCTGCAAGATCCTGCAGACTTTATTACTACATAAGGTACTTCTTAGTAAAGCAAGGAGTATGTGTGAAAGACTGGTGTCTACCAGGGAAAGTAATACTTACAGTTTACTGGCTAAGAGCTTGGACTCCAGAGCCACACCACCTAGATCAGAAAGTCCCAGCTCCCCCACTTTCTACTGTGTGACTTCTTACAAATATATCAACTTCTCTGACCTCAGCTTCCTCATTTATAAAATGTAGCTAATAACCATACATGCTTCAGTAAATTATATTAAAGACTAAAAGAAATAATGAGTGTACAGTACTTAGCACAGTGCCTGGCACATAGGAAGTAACCCAAAATATTAGCTGCTAATACTATTATATTTTGACACTAATGAAGCCTCAAGGAACCCACCATGAGAAGGTGATTAGAGGCACTGATGGCACTCGAAAATAAGGCATGCCAAATCTTTCAAGAGTTAATTTGTTATTACCACCATGAGGCAGGCATGACATAGATAACTGAAGCCCATAGAGCACTGCTTAATTCCATTTCACCTGACATTTTCAGCCTCTCCCGTATATTCCAACAAACCATGTAGAAAATATAAATATGCAGCCTTATGCTTCTCCCTTCATTTCTAATCTTCTTAAAGCCAAGAAGCAAAATGAAGAGGGAAAATAAAAAATAGTAACAATCTTGGCAGTAGCATCCCTATACCCAGGGATGGGGGGTAAGGGAGGAAGAGCTCCCATCCATGGAAACATCTGGGCCTGAATCATGTAGGATAGGAAACCTGTGGCTCATAGAAGGAGCTGTGAGGGAAGAGGTGCTCAGAGGGAGCATGCCAAGGACATCACTCAAGTGGGTGAGCAGCAGGAACCAGCTCTGGATTGAGGACCAAAGCTCATTAGCCATTAGTGGCTCAGAGATTCATGAGATCATGCAACATAATCACCAAATGCATTGAGTAGGGAGTGTGGGAAGAAATGAAAGGAGCATGTCACAGAAGATCATCTTCAAAAACATGTCTCAGATGCCCAAATATAAACTCAAGGAACTCCATTCCAATCAAGGGATCCAATTTTCCTTGGCATCAACATGCTACCAAAAAGGAAACTGGTAGAGAAACAGAAGCCCCAGCTTACGTTTAGCAACACCTCCCAAGTACTATCCAAACACAGCCTTTGTTTTCTGTTGCTGTTATTTGGCAAAGTCAGATATCATTTTCAGACAAAGAAAAAATAAAAACAATATTAGAAACCCTCCAAAAACTAAATTATATGGCCCGCTCTCTAGATTTAGCAAACATCTTTCTTCCTGCTGTGTTGTCCTTTATTAAAATCTAATACTAATGTGGGGTTAATGTGACAGCCCTGAGTACACAGACGAAGTTATAAAGGAAATAAGCTTTTATTGCTTTTCCAAAGACAAAGCAATAACTTAGAATAACAGAATGATGTTAAACTTTCTACCACCCTCCACCCTCAAATTTTTCCTTTCTCTTTCTCCATATCACAGGGAAATTTTCTTTTAAATACATGAAAACTCCATTTACAAGTTAACAATAGAGGAATAAGTAAGAATAATAGCACATTCTTTGTGACAACATCTAAAGGCAGGAAAAACTGTCTTTAAAATTAGCTCCAACATTTAACCCCACATTTCTTATTTTCAAGTACATTGGGTTAACTGCTATATTCTTACACTGGACTTCTCCTCTTCACTCATTTCCCACAGCCAATTAGCCACCAAATTCTTTTTTTTTTTTTTTAACCTCTTGAATATCTGTCAAATCTGTAATCTCCTTTCAGACCTCCCCATATTTCAGATGCAGTCAACCTTCTCAAATGCATCCTCCTAGCCATTGGATTGGGACCTTTGTAAATTACATATCTTCTTCCTTCCCTGCTTAAAGAATGTCAACAACTTCCTGTCACTTACAGAAACACGTCCCCACCCTTTGCAATGCCCCACTGATTCCTCAACTTCCCCACTTCTTCCCTTTCTTCCTACTCCCAAACTACCCACACACACCCCAAGCATGGCCACCACCCACTACCACCATTTTAACTCCAACAGTTCTAGAAAGCCTGTGGTTCTCTAATCTCACCGCACTGTTGTAGTCTCTGCGCTTCTCACATTCTGTGTCTCCACTACCCTTCCTAACAAATTTTTATGTAGCTCTTACCACATGCTAGGTCTTACTCAAGGAGCTTTGTGAGCATCAAGTCACTTCATTATTACAACCCTGTGAGACAGATACTCTTACTCTCCTCATTTTATAGATGAAGAAACGTTAGCACAGATCACTTAGGAAACTTGACTAAAGTTACTCAGCCAGTAAATTGATGAGGGGAGAAAGGAGGCAAGGGTCAAACCCAGATGGTCCAGCTCCTTAGCTACACATTCACTGCCTCTTTCTGCATCTTCAGTTCCTTGCTCTGTACCATCTCCTCTGCAAAATCCTCCCAATACCAACCCCAATTGCTCATCAAACCCTCCTGTGTACCTTGTGAAAAGTCTTATTTTATGGTAACAGCCATAATCTTCTTCTTCTCATTTTAGACCAGTTACTACAGGGAAGATGCCATAATTCATCACACTATCCCAGCACAGGTGCTCAATACCTGTTTGACAAATGACCCAATAAGGATGACAAATAGCCTTATTACATGCATCATAGTTGGTATAAGGAGAAATTCAAAGAAAGTGGAACTGAAGAATCACTTGATTCTTTCAGCGTCTCAGATTTCTGGTTAACATTATATCTGCACCAAAATTATAAGAAAAACTTGCACACATGCCCCTGCAATGCCCGACCCCCATTCTCAATAGCTGTTACATAGAGCACTACTGTCCAAGAGAATGTCCTGAGACCATAGACACGCTCTACATCTGCACTGTTCATTGGGTAGCCACCACTAGCCACAGGTGGCTGCTGAGCACTTGGCTAAAAAGACTAAGGAACTGAATTTTTAATTTAATTTAATTTTAATTATTTTTAAATTTAAATAGTCACATGGAGCTAGTGGCTAACATATTGAATAGTGTGTGTCTGGGCAATGTGTAAATCATACCATGGCAGGGAACAGAACAGTCACTGGAAATGGGTGTGGAAAGCAGGAGGCAATTTGTAAAGAACACTCTGTGAGGGTGACCAAGTCGCCCAGTTTGCCTAGGACTGAGGAATTTCATGGGATGTTCAGTACTAACATGTGATAGTACCAGGTGGACTGGAACAGTGAGTCAACCAACTTAATGCTTGGAAGGAACTAAGATGAGATTCTATGCAAAAACTAAAGAATTTAAGTCAGGAAAGAGAGTAGGAAAAACACTGAGTTTGGGACAGGCTGGAGACAAAAACATATGATGGGTGGGAACAAGGTCACTATCTTGGAAACCCTACACTCTCCAGACTTCCATGAGTCTAACACCCATGTTCTAGTGTCAAGATTAAAAAAAATATGTGTAACTTGCTCTTATATCCACTCTTTTTCAAACACATATGCTTTATTTTACTCATCTGTCTTTCTGTTGGGGTACTCAACTCTCTTTTATATGTAATTTAAATTTCCATTCTTATCCCATAATCTGTTGATCTTTCCAGTATGTTAGTGAATTAAATTCCCATATTGAATCCCAACTTGAAAGGTCCTTCTTTGTGAGCAGCTTAATATAATGTTCTTGTAAATGACATTTAAAATGTTCAGCTCAGTAACAGAATGATAAAGAAGGGCACCCGGTGTTAGTACACATCAGTGAAAAGAACATTTTTTTATTAGTCAGAAACCAAAAAGATAGAACAAGATAATTAAAAAAGAAAAAGTTTATTCCTGCTAGACTGCCACAGGAGTATCATGACTCAAAATGTAATAGTCAGTAAATTCCTGAAGGAATCTAACTTCTTAAAAAGACATCAGACATCAAAGTCTGAGTCATGCCACATTAACCACCAATGGCCAAAGAAAAGTTTGAATGCCACTGGAAAAGTTAAATATTAGACTTTCCCTGAACATTTAAACCCAGAGAAATAGGCATTGCGGTTGTCATACCGACTTGTGTGCATTCTTTATAGGCTTCCAGACCAATCTTTACGCCCCCCTTCTGTTGCTATGGTGGCCCAAATAAATTCTCTCCTGAGATTCATTTCCTTTAGATGCCAATGTATCAGGTCAAGCAGGCAGGCTGGCAAATAACACACTGACCCTAAACATTCTCACACTCTCCAGGCAGCCACAAAGAGCTATTCCTCTACACATCACAGCCTACTTTACCATTTTCAAAAGTATAATCCCATTAGATTGAGAAAAAATTATTCCATGCTTTGGTATTTCTTTTATTTGTCTAACCAACAAGACAAATCCCCGCAAAAGGCAAAGGGTAAGAAGCTGAATGGAAGTAAGAAATTCTCCTAACATCCACTCCATCACCCTTATGTTCACCAATAAGACCTGAATGATAGTTCTCGGTCAAATAAAGATAACTCCAAGGGCTAAAACTGTCTGACCTCAGTGTAGCACTCGCAGACACAGGATTTAGTGCTCAGAGTTAGAGGTTGGGAGATGGTTGTGGGGGAAAAATATTTGGGAAGGAAAGCATTTGGTTTATAGTAAATATATAGACATGATTCTAGGGAGAAAGCCTGACGGCCTTTCTGTCATTAGAGATGCTCCAGTTTAAAACCTCCAGTGTTTGGGCACCCTCCCCCCATATACATTAAATATGTATTGAATATAGTGTTAATATGAGGTGGGCCAACAGTAGATTAACAGTTGTGAGTATGAAAAACACAGTTTATTCTGAAATTATTATTTATTGTATTATTTTCCATATGAACCTACTTCTGCCCACCTCTAGTTCTCAAAATAGAGCAGCTTGACAGTAATCTTTCACAGAGACAATGTACATCTAACAGAAAACAAATAGGTGCTACCTACGTTCCCTAAAACCCAAGTCTATTAATTTTACCCAAAGATGTACAACATTTTGATCCCAAACTCATACTAGACATATAAAAAGGAAGGATAAACTGGCCATTCTCCTCAGGGGCTTCTAATAATAATAGTTCACCTGTATTAATATTCTTGTCCCTCAGAAATGCCTCATTACATCATTATGAAGGTTGCTCCACCTATTTTCCAGATGATGAAACTGAAGAACACAGTTAGGATAAATAACTTATCAAAGTCATAAAGCCAAAAAGCATTAGTACTGGGGTTTAAATCTTAGCTCAATTGTCAAGGCTTGTTACCCCCAAATTCTACTGCCCCTGAGGATCCCCAATGCACTTGGATGAACCAAACCTTGATTCTCTATCTTCAAACATCTCTATACACTATTATATCGCTATCTATCCTCCACCTCTCAACACACATGCTCTCTCTTGTTCTCTTTCTCTTTCTCTGTCTCACATGCGCACACACGTTCTCTGAGGACTTTACCACTTCTGATTAAGATACAATTTCTCTACCGACTTTGTAGTCCAGGACAGAGTTGAATCTCTTAGGACCCAGAGAACACAGGCCACCGGAAGTTTTCTGTGAGCCCAGGGGAGCAAGCAGTTCTGGAGGAATGACTCTGACAGGGATGGTGAGAATAGAAAAACAAAAAGCAGAATGTCTATACTTCCCATTTCTGTGCCATGGTTTCCCCAGAGTGGGAAGAAAGAGTGGATTGGCTGCTTCTACCCATGTCCCCAGGGGACTCCACCCAGACCACAAAGAGATGCAACCCCAGAGTTTGTTAAACCAGAATGGAAAACTTTGAGCAATGAGGCTAAAATTTGCAATGAGGTTAGAGTCGAAGAGAAAGAACCAGAGCAAATAGGAAAAAGCAAGCAAGCTGGCAATAATAACTAGTCATCTTTGTGCCCCCAATGATACACAACTCAACACGGGCTCTGGGCCCTCACAGTGAACCTTCCAGGGCCTGCCACCCTACCTTGCCCATCCAGCTCCTCAGTGCTTAGCTCTCTCCTTTCTCTCCACTAGAGTTTTAAAACAAGTTTGATACTTTGAGGGTCAGCATGGGTATTTTTCAGTGATTTTTTTAATACAATTAAGCTTTTTCTTATAGACCAGTGTCTTTCCCTTATTAGGATTTCAAAACTGTATATGCTGGAGAGTCTTAGGGTTTGAAATGCTAGTTGGATTTCTAATGACCCTCAGCACAAACGGGACTCACTGTGAAGAAATTTACCTTAAAGGCAGCTCACTTTTGGAGGGGAGTACATCTCCTCTATATTTAAAGGGATACCTGTTTTCGACATCAAAGGGATTGCAAACATTCATATTCCTCCCCAAAGGACAGCTGGGAATCTTATAAGCAGAGTCCTGGCATGACTCACTTGTTAGCATGTGCTGCCCACGGCACAGAATGTCTCATCAGTAAGACTTGGGGTTTGGGGTAACTGACTCTCAGGTGGATTCAGCTCTTAACCTGGATTTCATATTTCCCCCCTTCATTTCAAATGATTTAATTTCTCAAGAATTAAATTATTTTTTTTAGTGTTCTTCTAAATTAAATGAAGAGTAAATAAAAAGGCCTTAGACAAAAACTGAGTAATTTTATTAGGAATATGATAAATGTGATAGGTTGCTGTAGCCTGAAAAAAAATCCCATTATATGCAATTAAAGAGCTACATTAATATAATTGTAGACTTCCTAGCATTTTCGCCGCGCACATACAGTGTTTACAGATAATTGCATGGTAAGGGGGAAATGCAAGCTGAGCGTCTAGCATGCATGTGACTCACGTTGTCAAATTAAAACCTGGTTGGGTTTCTCCTTGAGTTATTATCTCTAAAAAGCTCAATTTTTATCTTTTCAAGATGGAAAAATGCACAGGCATGCCAACGAAACATTCCCTGTTAACAAACATGCAAAGCACAATGAAATTATGACACTATTAAAATAAAGTAAGAGTCATTTGGATAATACTAATTCAAAAATCTGTAACTCCTTGACTAGAACCTTACTGAACAAAGAATTCTAGAGTGAATAAACATGGTAAGCAGTAGGCAGGGAAAACATATAACTTATTTTTATGTTTATAAGACCTCTGATATTACATTGTTTGCATTAAAATGATGCTAAATTACAAAAGAGCCAATGAGTGATAGAAAAATATCATAGAACAAGTGCTCAAACTAGGCTGGAAGAAATTTGAGTTCATAATCTATTCGGTTGACAATAAATTACACAGTCTTGAAAAAGCTAAACTCTTTAGATCTTTTTCTTCAGGTGTAGTACTCAATGAATTAGATAAACCACAAGTCTCCTCAATCTCTAGAAATTAAGATGTTATCTAATTATTGAAGGAGGCCCTCTAGGACAAATACCTTTCAGCTATCAGGTTGAATTATTAATCTGAATTTAGAAACAAGTCTACCTTTTCTTAAATAGCTAAATTTTTCATTAATTTAAGTTCCCCTACCCTCAGATATGGTAGGGGAATAACACAGAACCTCTGATGTATGGTGGCCCCCCATCATCTGCAGGGGAGTACTTTCCCAAGACCCACATGGATGCCTGCAAGTGCAGATAGTACCAAACCCTGTGTGTACTATGATTTTTCCTATATATGATGAAGTTTTACTTATAAATTAGGCACAGTAAGAGATGAACAACATTATAAATTACAAGGTAGGGCAATGATAACAATATACTGTAACAAAAATTATGTGAATGTGGCCTGATTATGTAAAATAAGGGTTACTTTAACATGAGTATTGCAACATCAATCTGATAACCAAGGCAGCTACTCAGTGACTAATGGGTTGGTAGACACACAGCGTGGATATACTGGACAAAGGGGTGACTCATGTCTCAGACAGGATGGAGCAGGAAGGTGCAAGATTTCATCATGCTTCTCTGGATGGCATGAAATTAAAACTCAGGAAATGGTCATTTCTGGAATTTTCCATTTAATATTTTTGGACTACCGTTGATCATAGATTGTTGAAACCCAGAAAAGTAAAACCACAAATAAGGAAGGGCTAATCATCAGGAACTATGATTGCTACTTCCACATATAACAAATATGTGCAGCATCAGTATACTCTATTGGGGAAAAAATGCCAAACAGAGTTTGCATGAGGCTAATTTTACATTAAAAGAGGTTAAAATCATTTTAAAGTCATTTAGCTTAAATGTGTGTCAAGACCATGGTCATGATCACAGTGGTCATCATCCTAAAGCCTCTCGTAAGTGCTGGTACTGCACTGAGTGCACCGGTCCTTACTCCTCTGAAGAAGCCCACAGAGAAGGTGCTCTGATGATCTCCATTTCGCAGAAGCACAAAGTAATCTTTGGAGAAGCTGGGCAACTTGCCCTAGGCCACCCGGCCAGCACATGGAAGAGATAGGACTTGAACTCAGGTCAGACTCTAAATCTAAAGCTATGCACAATCTGGTTTGCACATGGACTCAAAAAATAAGTTATTTCCTTCTTCCCACTGCCCTCTAATCGTTGAAGAGATCAGAGGGAAGTGGATATATAATAAATACCCTCTATCTAATTTTGCTTGCCAAATTCATGAAGAATAAGTAACCAATCCGGCCATCTTCCCTGCTCCTGCCTCTGTATGATGGAAAACAAATGTTCTTGCTAAAGAGTTTGGATGGAGGCTATCAACAGAAATGAAATCTCAAATGATAGCTGCCCCGAACCACACAACCATACATTATCACTCACATAGCTCATGGAACATTCATTCATTTTCTTGAACATCAAGTCTAACTTTGCAGGAGCCAAGCTGTGTTATAAAACTGCAAAAAAAATAGTCCAAAAATGTTGATATGATTGTCTATCTAGCGGAAGGGAGACAATTTGCAGCAAAATAATTGGTACATTTTCCCACTGCATTATGTTTCTCAAAACATGTTACTGTGGGAGGAGATTAGCTTCCCCTTTCTTCAGGGAGAAAATGACTTGTCTCCTATAGTGAATAGAACTGTCATTCTGAGGGCTGACAAATGCTAACAACCTTTGGAGGTACAGTGTGCAAGCATCTAAAAACAAATAAAGTAAAACAAAGAACCCAGTAACCAAAGAAGGAAAGGTCATGAAAGAAAATAATGGGGTAGAACCCTTAGACATTAAAAAAAAAAAAAGATTTGGCATCTGCTTGATGCTAGGAATAACAGAGTCATACAGTAAAATGAAAGAAGCCAGAAATAAATCATTCTAAATTAAAATCACTTTAATTAGTTTACTTTTTATGTTAGTCTCCACAGCACCAAATTGGATATAACAAATTCCACTCTGTTTTGGTAAAAATGTAGTTGCACTAGGAAGACAATTAATAGAGCTGGACACTGATGTTCAAAATAATACTGTTCAGAGCCAGTGACAGGACCATTGGCCGAGGTGGCCCCCTCCCCCACTGCATTATGTACGTCTGTAATCCTTGCTCCCATGGCCCAGGTGGGACTGGAATAAGATTGGTGACAGGGAAAAATGGACAGGAGACCCTAAGGTGATGCTGGGTGAGCAGGGGGTCTTGGGAGGCTGTTATGACAGACCTGAATGAGATTTTGGCGGATGGTTGCAGTCAAGAGAAGTTTCTGATCAATCCTGGTTGCTCTTTTTCCTGTCAGAAAAAATGCTGTCAACAAACATTTTTATGGCAGTATTTTTTTTTTGCCGGTTTTTTCCAACAAATAAAAATAGTCAACTGCCAAAACTCCTATTTTTGACTGTCAAGAGAGACTATTTACATTTTTGTTAACCTAAGAATATTTCCAGGAACTGGTACTAAAATTGGGGGGGTGCTGCCAAAAACCAAAGTGTACCTCAGAAAAGGAGTCTGAGCAATGGCGAGCACTGTTCTCCATTTCATGACAGGTAGGTGTTAGAGGTGGAAGGGTCTCTAACAAATTTCCTGAAGGTCCATGTAAGAAATGGAGTTCTTAGCCCTGGCTGGTGTAGCTCAGTGGATTGAGCACAGGCCTGCGAACCTAAGGATCGCAGTTAGATTCCGAGTCAGGGCACATGCCTGGGTTGCAGGCTAGTTCCTGGCAGGGGACACACGAGAGACAACCACACATTGATATTTCTCTCCCTCTCTCCTTCCCTTCCCCTCTAAAGATAAATAAATAAAATATTTTTTAAAAAAATGGAGTTCTTCACAAATAACCATAACGGTAATGTATGATCATTATCTACTAAGCATTTACTATGTGCTCTGCACTGGACTAAGTAGATGACATATATAAAGTTATTTGCTCATCATAATTCTATGAAATGTACTATTATCATATTTTGAAGATGAAGAAACAGGATCAGAGAGTTTGAATACTTAACTCAGGATGCTACTAGTGAGTGATCAAGTTTAGATTTGGTAATTTTCTATTGGCAGGTAGACATTGTGGTTTTACATTGTTGCATGTTGAATATTTTTATATTCTTTTCTTGAGCTGTGCTCTGGAATGCAGTTAAGTTACTTAGGAACAATTTGATTCTTTCAGATCTTGCTTTTAAGCTTTGCCAGGAAGGACCAGAGTAGTTAAGTCCAGGGCTAAGTATTCTCCACTACTGAGGCAATATTTTTCAGATGTCCCATGAATTATGAAGTTTTAAACTCTGGCAGGTGGAGAGAAGAAGTGGTTCTAGGCCTGTGTGAGTTTCTTGTTCCTGAGGAATGTCCTTTCAAGTGTTTTTGTCCCCATCTTTGGTAGTTTCCTTGCATGAATCTGCTGATCAGTACCTGGCCAAAGGGGCCCGACTGAAGGGGCACCCTGTGTAGATATCCAGAGCTCTTTCTCCATGAAGCTCTCTTCTCTCTAATGTTCTACCCTGTAAATGCTGGCCCTGGCCTCCCTGGACTCTTAGCTCCATCTTTTCAATACAGAGACTGCCTGCTCTACCTGGGTTCCCCTTCCCTGCCCCTCAGTCTAGAAACGATAAGTCTCCAGGCGGTAAGCAGGGGCAGTTATAGGACTCCCCTTATTTGTTTCCCATATCTTGATTACTATCCTTCATGTCATAATGTCCTGTGTTTTAACAACTGTCCAATGTCATATCAACACATGTCTTTTCTAGCTCTTATAGGAAGGAAGGTAAGTCTAGTCCTTGTCACTCCATCTTGTCAGAAGCAGAAATCCTCAAGCTCAGATGTGAAGCTAAGTAATCAGGTTTCAGAACCTGAGACCATCACTGCTACCCTAATTTTTATGAAGTCCTTGGGACTAAAGAGGTTAAATAAAGAATTAAAGAACATACCATAAAAAATCTCCTTCCTTATAAGATAATTTTTCTCTAAAATACTGCTATTTGTACAGTGATATTAAAAAAGGAGTAGGATAAGTGGATGCAGATCCTCTGTTGGTTTAAATATTTTCACCTAGGCTCTACTATCAGATTTTCCTCTGAGGTAATGCCCACATTTTCTGGGAGCATTTGTCCTGGAAGGTCATCAAAAAATTTTTCAAAAATTGCAGGCAGCCTTCTTTATGTTCATGAATCTCACATATCTTACCCACACAGAGTTATGACTGAAGTGAGGTTTTACTGCTGTCTCTGACCATCACAGGAAATCTGAGCACTGCAGATAACTTTATCCAACACATCTGTTCCTAAAGTGTTGTGCTTAAATAGTACATTTACACAATGGAATACTATGCAGCAGGAAGAAAGATTGAGTGCCTACCCTTTGCAACAGTATGGATGGAACTAGAGAGCATTATGCTAAGTGAAATAAGCCAAGTGGTGAAAGACAAATACTATATGATCTCACCTATAAGTGGAACCTAATCAACAAAACAAACAAGCAAAGCAAAACAGAACCGGAGACTGAAATGAGGAACAAACTGACAGTGACCAGAGGGGAGGAAGGAGGGGGAAATGGGGGAAGAAGGACAACAGGTCAGATCAAGGAACATGTACAAAGGACCATGGACAAAGCCAAAGGGGGGTAGGATTGAGGGTAGGAATTGGGGGTGGGTGGGGTAGAAGAAAGTGGTAGCAGGAAAATGGGAACAACTAGACTTGAACAACAATAAAAAAATTTTTAATTGAGTAAACTGAATGATTTCAAATGTACCAGTGAGGCTTACTTTTGAAGACGCTAGTGATTTCTTTTGTGAATTGAATCAAAGCTTCCTTAGTCTTTATGGGAGGCTGTGCAGCATTGTGGTTTAAGGGCACAGATTTAGGCAACTGGCAGGCTGGGGTGTAAATCCCAGCTTCCTAGCTATGTGACTGTGGCCAAGTCATTTACTCATCAAAGCCTCATATCCTTCTTCTATAGCATGACGATGAAAAGAATAGGGACCTCTTGGGTTGTTGGGAGGATTCAGTGAGCTAATCCCTGTAAAAGTGCTTTATGAAAGTCTGATGCTCAGCACTAAATAAAAGTTAGTTATTATTAGCGCTCATATGGAAAAGTACAAATTCATATAATCAGAGAAAATGACAAATAAAAAGTTGTCACCTCTAGTTAAAAGGTTTTCCTAGCATATTCTGGGTTTTAGTTTAAGGGTTTTTTAAAAAAAAATTTAAATACGTTTATTGATTTTAGAGAGAGAGGAAGGGAGAGAGAGAGAAACATCAGTTGGTTGCCTCCTGTATGTGCCCCACCTGGGGATCGAACCTGCAACCTTTTGGTGTACAGGACAACACTCCAAGCAACTGAGCCACACTGGGAAGGACAGGAACATCAATTAGTTGCCTCCCTGACCCAGGATCATATCTGCAACTTTTTGGTCTATGGGACAATGCTCCAACCAACTGAGCCACCTGGCCAGGGCACTAATTTTGAATATATTAAAAGTTAGACAAACCAGCAATTTCTTAGGAGAGTTTTATAATTAAAATAATTTGCCCTGATATCTTTTTAAATGTTCATTTACTTAATATCATTCATTAATATGTATATGATTAATTGTGCTGTGTTCATATCCTTTGGATATTATTAGATAACTACCTCAATACATCATACTGTTTTGTTACCGTTTCAATCAACTACATATACGTATTATTTTCTTTATTTTCATCTTTCTAACTTATATGAATCAAATCCTTTAATATTAAACATTCTTAACACTTTACACAAACAGAATTTTTTAAATACAGTAACACATAAAACTTCCTTCAAAATCATAGGAAAAGGAAAATTCCAATGTCCTTTTCAATCTGTTATTTCTAATTCACACCCAAACATACATACTTGGACAGCCACAGATACATACTTCAGACTAGGCATTTATATCAGCCCATGAAAGCAGGCCAGCTCTAAAAGAATTGACCCAGTAAGCCTACATGAATAAGTATAATTATCATTTTTTCATACCTTCCCTTAGGATCTCCCAATGCACTGTGTTTGAGAATAAATTCTAAGTATATTTAGGGTTTGCCTGTATTTTAATTGGACAAATCTGGCAACCAACAATATGTTTAAAACCGGCATATGCTTGTATATTCACAAAGTTTAGAAAAGGCTATATGTGAGCATAACTGTGCAAGTTGGTAGAACATTTAAAATCCTGAAGGTTGTCAATGGTATAAAATATGAATATTTATGATATCTGAATATATCTTAGTATAATTTCTCTTTCCCTGGTGATTCCAACAAGTTTTAATGCAACACAAATGTAAGATGTCACCACCTTATTTAAATACAGCTTCTAAATCAAACACTAAGATGGCAATTGAAGGCAAACTTAGCCCTCATCTCTGAAATACCTAGGCATCAGATGCATCGTTACGTGGTGTTAGGAGCCTTTCACAGCACCAGGCAGCCAACAAGAGGTCCACACTGAGGCCAATTTCAATTAATTCAGGATAGAAAATTTCATGTGACACTATCGCACACTTTACCAAAATTGAGATAGATTGCATCTACAATTTCACATTACCTTTATCTACTGATCTTGTAGTTCTATCAAAAAAAGCAATCAAGTTTTTCTGGCATGATTTGCTCTTTTTCAATTTGTATTTTGTAAAGTCCATTTATCATTATCTGTATATGTTTCATCATTGCTTGCGGATTTTCTATTAATGTTCATTCTATTCTTTTAATATAGACTTACCTTCCTTTTGCTAGATAATTGTCAGTGTTGCTCATTTTCTTAAAGAACAACCATAATTATTGTCATTAGGATAATGTTCAAGAAATTGCTCCTTATATTTGGGCTGATTAAGGGGTTCAAATCAATTCTACAATACTTATTGCACATTTACTAATTACCTCTTGCTGCCAGTGTAGGAAAGACAGATTATAAAAAAAACTTTCCCTTGGACACCATTGATCTCACTGAGAAGATAAAATAGACTAATGGAAATTCTGCGTTCATTGGTATCCAGTGTTCTGCAAAGTCAGTAATATTAAATAATTGATTAATTCATTGAATATCTTATTATTACAATTCAAGTTTTCATACCTTACTTCTAGAGATTTTGATTCAGCATTTGTGTTTTTAACAAGCACCTCCCAGGTGATTTCAGCATAAGCATTTTTTTCAATTACAGTTTATATTCAATCAGCATAAGCATTTCTTAAACTACCCTTGAGAAAAACTGATATGATAAAGTATGAGAGGACCAGAATGGAGTTCAGCCATTATAGATCGGTATCATACAATAAGACTTTCCAACAGAATCGGGACTTTAAGAATAACAGACTAACAGAGTTCTTGCAGTATCGCCTGTTTTTGCAGTGCTAGAACTGTGTTTGGAAATATACTTGATTCATAAAGGCAGGCACTTTCATATACCATGATTTTCTACAATTTGGCCAAACCAATGAAGCAATAGAGGAAACATTATAATAACTTACCCACACCAAAAAAAAATAAAGAAATACGCACATATTCTCATCAAAGGAGCTAAAACAAATTTAACACTGAGAAAAATTTATCTGAGTTGCCTTCACATTGTATACATTGGGTACATTCCAGAACTCGGGAACTTATCAATATTTTTAGTGATAACCCAGGAAGCAATACTTAGATAGAATTTCAGAGTCATCAGGAAATGTTATCCTATCAGTAAGCCTTGCAATACTTCTGTGAAAGCCTGTAGGGTTAAATATGATTACTTTAGATTCATGAGGTAGCAAATAAAAATTACTATTTGAACATGTATAACTAACTGCCTTTCTCCAAATATCTCAAGCTGATCCACTGTATTATTTCATTCCTTTTATTATCCATGTAAAACCAGTACATCAGTCAGGGTCCAACCAGGAAAATAGCATTTTTAAAACAGGGAATTTAACTTAGGAAGTAAGTTGTTAAACAGGTCATTAGTCATTAAAGAGATGAATAACCAAAGAACACGGTGAAGCAACTAAGAGATTAGCAACACAGGAAGTCTCTTTCTCCACACCCAATACAGGAGGTTGTGTTTTGTGTTTCTGGAGCCCAGAGTCAGGGGCAGAGCTAAGAGCCAGAGCTATGGGGGCTCATCTAGAGCCCCTATATGACTAGAATAATGGAGACATAGCAGCCCAGGTAGACAGAGGGGAAAAGAACCACCCTGCCTGTCTCTTCCTCCGACCCACCAATCCCCCTACAAGTGCCTCCCACAGCTGAACCCAGCAAAACGCCAGCTGACATGTGACCTTTGAACACAGGTCATTGCTCCTTAGAGCAGAGCAGGAAAAGGGCAAGAAAGGGCTGAACAAGCAATTATGCCAAGGACTATCTAGAAAAGGTGGTGGTGATTCTTATTATTATTACAGTAATTTTTTGAAACTAAGAAACTGAGTTTGCACAAGAAATTTGAAATTTTCATAGATCCTTGATCCAGTGCTTTACTTATTATACAATTTGTGCGGCCTCCAAACACATTACACTTTATCCTCTCATTCTTCACCACTCCATTTTACTGAGGATTTAAAATCTAATGCTTGAAAAAGCTTCATTATTCTTTTCATAATGTTACCAAATGCAAATTCTTTCTCCCTACTCATCTCTTACCTATGTGTCAAAAGATATTCTTTTACTGTTCCTGATATTTTTTTACTGTCTAAACATCTTTATTTTACATTTTTTAAATGTACAGCTCTAAAGAATAATCTGGTATTTGAACCATTTAGCTACCATAACCCATCTGCACTCATTAATAGAATTTTTGTATATAGTAATTTCTATTCCACAGACAGAAGGCCATACATTACTCCATTTAGCCCATTTTCTAGTAAAAAAGATGAGCTCAGAACAAAGTTTGCTGTTTCCCTCCCCCCACAGAAAATTGATCATATTAATTAAGCACTGCATGGGGTTTTATGTTTAGCAAAGTGCTTTGCATATCATTTGTGTGTATGTGTGTGAGTGTGTATTTCTATGTGTATATATAAATAAAATAAACATAATGGCTGCAAGAATAAAAACAAAATAAAAAGGAAAACAAAAAATAACTAACATATATCCATGTATTTAAGTATATACACATAAATACAATGCATAAATGATTGAACAATTATATAATCATGCTCTCAGAACATAAAGTTCTCCTTTACCACAGTTGACCCTCACTTCTTCTTAATAACCAATTTCTAGTCTCCTCACTGGCCACTCAACACCCACATGTTCAATTTGGGTTTCATGATTTTTCTAGTCTACATCCTCCCATGCTCCATTAATCATGCCTTCTCCACTTCCCACTGCCCATCTCAGCCCTTCATGTAATTTACCATGATGCTCCAAAGGGATCCCTCTTCCTTTCTCCTGAACTCCTACTAGAATGATGTCCATGGCTTAATTGTTTAGTCATAATTTCAGGTATGGACTCAGTATCCTCAAAAGTTCTTTAAATTCTCAAGGACAAGATCTGTAGTTTAAATTCTATAACATTAACTTTTAACTAAACTAAACTAAACTAACTAAACTAAATTCTATAACTAAATTAACTTAACTAAACTAAATTCTATAACTATTAACTAAACAGCAGCTACCCAAAACATATTTACAGAGTGCCACTGAAGTTTCATAATTGGTCCTGGAAAGGGGTTTGTGAAGTCACTAAAAGATGATAGGAAAAAAGGGCAAAAAAGAGGAATGATGTTATAGTGCAAAGTGTAGAAGAATGGAGAAGAGACCCATGACCTAGAAGGAAACAGAAAGAAATCAATTTCAGGTATGCAGGCATAGGTCTCCTTTAAGGAAACTTCTCATACATTATGGAAAAGTTTCTAAGACATTTTTTCCCTTTGGAAAAAAAGTTCATATTTTTATCTGTACTGATTAAATTTCTTTTGTTTTAGCCAGCAATATATTTTTTGCTGCCTCTCACATCTTGAAAAATAACACTGAGGAATTTCATTTCATAGTCACTCTTTATTATCTGTTTTCTACCCTGTCTTAATTTAGTTTCATCAGGAAGATCAAATCTAAAGCCCATCTGTAGCTCTGATTAGGTGTTCACTAAATGTGATTTTAAAACTCAAGTCTCATGATATCATCATTCTCGCAGCCTCCTGAAGGTCAACAGGAATTATACCAGCGACGATTAACATGGCTTTCCCTCAAGGTGCCCCCTCCTCCCCACCTGGACCTTATCATGCTGACCTATCTCCTCATTTAAAGCTCTCAACACCAATATGTCTTCAACTTAAAAATCAATTTCCTCCCTGTTTCAGTTTCTTTTTCACAGTTGCTTCTTCATTTAATCTTCAGGGTCATCTCAATCCCCATAAATCTAAACACAGCAATCAAATGTCTCCTCTCTTTAAAATGTCTCGCCACAGGTGGGGTGCAAATCTCTTCTCCTGATTGATTGGGCAATTTAAAAGAAAGATGGTGAACAGAGCAAATTATATCTCCCGAGAAAGGCCATTTTATCAGAAACTTAGGGTGGAAGGGCAGCTTTCATTTTTGTTATTGAAAGAGTTTATATTTTAATCTCTGCTTTAAGAATGTTTATTTTCCCCCTTGGAAAAACAGTCTTGCCATTTATGAATCAGATCTGAAAATAAAGGATTTGATAACCCACTGCAAGTAATTTGTTTATTAAAATGAAAAGACTCCTACTAAACCTGAAGTGGGCTTAGTCTTCCCCCTGTATAGATAGCTATAGTACCACTTAAAATGTCTGCAGTAGTCTTCATGCTAGGATTCTGTTTCTATGCTTGCTCATTTTTTTACTAAATGAATACTAAGTGAGCACTTATGATCAGCAAGGCATTGAGTGAGGTGCTGCAGGGCCAATTGGATTAATGACACAGCCTCTGTTCTCAGTGACATAGCTGTGACAGGCATGGGTATAAGTAGCTATAAAGAAAGGTAAGTAGTATACTTCATTTATTGGTTCAACAAGTATTTATTGAGTGCTTTCTCTGCCACACGCTAAGGATACAACAGAGAGAAAAACAGGTGCCTCTCCTTCCTTCTAGGAGCTTCCAGTCTTGCAAGTGGGTGACAAACATTAACAGAGTGATCAGACTAATGACAATAGCATCACTACACGTGAGATATGTGTTCTGAAGGAAGCATATACCAAAGGGGATGGATTAGACTCAACAGTTGGAAACGTAACTTGAGGCTGAGACCTTGGGATGGACAGGAGGTGACAAGGCTGAGAGGACGGGGAAGAGCATTACAGACATGGCCAATAAAGAAAAACTGCTTCGTGAGTTTTCAGATGGAGAAATCCTTTTAGGAGTGGGAAGTGGAGGGGAGAAGGCATATCCTAGATTGGACAGAGCATTACCACTGGCCTGTACTGAGGGTAGGATATCATCAAGAAGAGATGGTGAGGAGGAGATTCTAAACCAAAGAAGGCAAAGAGGCAGGCCAGGATGAGCAGTTTTCAGGGAGAAAGGAATGGCATGATTTAGTTAGGTATATGAAAGAAATTCAGTGAGGAGACTGGAAAGGGAAGGAAATTGAAACACGGGGAGCCCCACCTATCTGGACTAAGAGGTTTGAGAGTTTTCTAAGCATGCAATGGGAAACCATTGAAGGCTTCAGAGCAGTCCTATAATATGGCTGGACTTGTGTTTCAAGGATATCAGTCTGAACTTCAGATATCAATCTGACATTCCTGGCAGCAAGAACGGAAAGGAAGATATAGATGTATGAGGTTGTCACAGAAGTAGAGCTAACAAAATTAATCTTTAAAGGAAGTTTTAGGTATTCTAGAGCTGTAAAGATATTTTATTTTGAGAAAGAATGAGAGAGAAATGTGTGTGTATATGTGTCTGCTAGACCACATGCTGGGAGCTTCTAATGAATTGTTTTCTTTAATCCCTGGGAATCCTTGAAATGGATATTACTATCCTTTTTATACCAGTGAGAAACTGAGTCTCAGAGAAGTTAACTTGCCAAAGAGAAAGATAATAAGTTATAGAGCCAAGATCTGACCTCAAGATCAGCACAAAGAATAACACTCTGAGGTCTTTCTTCTTTCCTAGTTTGCAATTTTTACTCTACTCACCATTCCTCAGACTCTATTGACATTCAAAACAGATTCTCAGTGCTCTGCACACCTCTGATTGAATATGGGAAATTCCCAAAAGGTAGCCCAGCCAATGTCACACATATTTATCTCTGGAATAGGAGAGAGAAGATCTTCAATAAAACATACAGCTGGAAGACTGAGAGTAAAGTAATTCATTTCAGAGGTGCCTGGTCCACCTCTCCCTAAAATTTCAATGTCAGGGCACTTGCAGGACTTGAAAACCAATCAGTGAATTCAGTATATTAACTTCCACTTTCTTGTTTTTATTTTCCCTGTAGGGATCAAAGGGTAAAGAACTCTTGTCAAAGCTCGTAACTCCCTAATTACTTAATTATTAACAGTGAAAATCTGATTTCAAAGTTGTTTTAATGATCATGCAATAAACCAACGTGAAATGACTGTTGATGCTGCAGCTCAGGTCTCCAAAGAGGCAAGAGGTGTTGCAATTACTGTTATTTCAAAAGTTGAAATAGAAAATCCACGACTGCAGTTTTGTCTGGATTCCCAGTCACACACTGACAGGTCACATGTCTTTAAGACTTGGGTAGGGTCAAGGAGGAGACTGTTACATATCAATTTTTTTCCCTAACCAGTTTTTGTCATACCAGGCAAAAATAAAGTTGATTATTAAGTAGAGGAAAAAAATGAACCAATTATTAAGCATATTGTATTATTCTTAGAGTTGTTTTCTGACTCCTGTTACCACCACTAGCTGTGAATTTCAGCATTAATTATCTAGGGACATCAAAATTGTACTCATATTATAATTTTAAACCATTATACCAAGTATCTCTGCTCCAGCTCATCAAGCCTGGCAACAAAGAAGAAGGTGAAATGCAAAGTAGCCATAAAAAAGGGAACAAAAGAATAATAAATAGACAATTTTATATTAGTCATGGGAATGATTAGAACGCATCCACACAATTCTCTAAAGGTCTTTCCATGAAGTAGTAACATCATTAACAGAGGGAAGTCAAGCAGATTGGCTCATTTTTGAACTATCACTGACAAAGTATTTCATGAAAACTTTGCTATACAAAATATCATAAAGTAGTCCCTATCAAGAAGGGGTAGCCACAAAAAAGAGTGATTCTGGCACAGAACTGTCTTCCTCCTTCATAGGAAAAAATGAAAGCCATCAGATGAGGCTCCTGCAATTTTGACCAAATTCACGAATCAGTCTACAATGGACATGGCCTCTCCTCCTTCCTATTACAGCAGAGGCTGTATCTTCTCCAGGGGAAAGACACCCCTGATTGTACTTTGGTTTCCATCTCCTCCCATCTCCTGGCTCCTCTAGTTATTACTCTTCTGTCCCTTTTTCTAGACAGTATTTAACATGCTCAAGTCTCTTCCACATTAAAAAAAAAATCAACCCTAAAAACAACAATTAAAATAAATTTTAAAAAAATCAACCCTATATTCCACCTCCAGATGGCAATGGTTCTTTCTTGCTTCTTTTCTGTCCTAGACAAATTCTGCTCCATCATCCTTACCCCTCTTATTCCCCATCTCCCTTAAATCTGGACCTCTACTTTGCACTCCACTGAAACTGCTCCCCAAGATCACCCCTCTTCCCCATGTTGCTAAGTCCAGTGCTTACTTTTCATATGCAATTTTCTGATCTTTCAGCATGTGACATTATTAAAATCTCCTTCTTGAAATTCTCTTTTTTATTAACAGCATGTACTCTTAAGTTTTCTTCCTACCACTTTGGTCATTTGTCATACTCTCCTGGTTCCATAATTTTGATGTTTCTCTGGGCTCATTCTCTCATTTAAAAGAGTGTAGATACACCAATGACTTCGGATACCATCCCAAATTAGGCTTATGAGTTTGGAGGTGATATCTCCAAATCAGAACTGACTTCTAAGCTCCAGTCCAGTATATACAAATCTAATTGGATATGTCAACTTGTTGTCTTACCAGAATCTTGAATTCTGCATGTATAAAAAAAGAACATAACTCTTCACTCCAAATTTGGTCCTATCTTGTTAAATGACATAGCCATATAACACCACTTACTCAAATCAGAAATCTGGAAATGTTTCTTGGCATGTTTTCCACTCATATGAAATCAAACATGTCTATTCATTCATCCACTCATCATTCCATAAATATTTATTGAGTTTATCATCTCTATTAGCTTCTGCAGTGAGCAAAACAGCCAAATTCCCTACCTTCATGGAATTTACAGTTTAGTGTGAAAAACAGTAGTCATTGAGTAAACAGACAAATAGAAAAATAGAAAAGACAAAGAAAAATGAAACAAGAAAAAAAGACAAGGAAAAGACAAGGTTAAAAGATAATTCTGCTTGCCCTAGAGATGGGGCAACAAAGAAATAAAGAAGCATATGACCCTGAGATGTATTGGGAGTTGTAATTGAAAGGTTTTCCTGATACACTGGATGTCAGCATCAAAGGAAAAAGAGAAATTAAGGAATATTTACAGCTTCTCAGTGGAATATCTGGGTGGGTAACAGTGTTTGTAACAGAAGTGGTGGAAAGCTAGGGAACCAACAAGTAAGTTTTAGATGCATTGAGTTTGAAATGTCAAGCTGTTAGACTTCCAAATAGGTTTGGCAAGTAGCAGTTGGGGTTATGAGCTTACAACTTCAAGAAGCCTAGGTCTAAGACATAAATCTATGAGCCAGCAGCATGGAGACAATAAAATCACCTACAAAAAAACAATACAGACAATACGCTGTAGAGAGAGAGAGAAGGGAAGCAATCCCAGGATCCACCCTGATGAATTTTATCACGAGTGTTTAAAAGGAGGAAAAATGGAAAGAGACTGAAAGTGCACATTAGAAAAAAAAAGAGAGAGAGAAGTAGGTAAAAATAATCTGAGAAGGGGAAAATTGAGTAAAAGAAAAAGCTGGGTCTGAAAGCCGAGAGGTTAACTAGAGCACTGTTAAACAAGAACCGAAGAGTGTTCACAGATTCAGCAACATGCAGTGACTTGTGACTGTGACAGAAGCAGTGTCAAGAGGAATGGTGATGGCAGAGACTGGACATCCTATAGCTCCATTTTCTACATAGTTTTCAAATATGCCTCATTCATTCCATCCTAACTCAAATTTAAACCACTGTCATCACTCTCATATCTGCTTCCACTCCTTCCTCATACCATGCCACTTGCCTGACCCACTTAGGACAGATTACACTCCTCTCAATGTCTTCAGTAGCTCCCACCATTAGGCCCTTGCCCACTATTTCCATCCATCTCATTCCACTCTGTCTCTCAAGATCAGAGCATCAGCCATAGTAAACATCAAGGGTTCCAGGTACACCTAATATTAGGGCATCCCAAGATCAATTCTGAATCAGAGCAAAGGTAAATGAGAACAGTGCCTGTCAGTGGGCTTGAGGAAAATGTCCTAGGTGTGAAAGAGATAAGTGTTGTACAATTGAACTGACTTTTCTTTTCCATTCTTGCTTTTTCCCCTCTTCCAGGTCATGCTCCCATTTCAGAATTATCCTATCATCTCTGCTGGCATCTCTCATGATAAGGGAGGAACCCTGATACTACTTGTTTTATGCACACCTTGCAATGTGGGGCCTTTTCCAGAAAAACTATTTTCTTTGTATTCCCAACTGGACTGTAAACTCTTTAAAGTTAGGGAACACAAAGAAGCCAAGAATGTGGACACCTGTGTTGGACTTCTGGTTCCTGGAGACCTTGGGCCATTTTTTAAAAAATTTCTCTGCACCTTGGTTTCTCCATCAATACAATTTCTGTAATAGCTCTGGCTAGTGTGGCTCAGTGGATTGAGTGCCAGCCTGTGAACCAAAGGGTCACCAGTTCAATTCCCAGCCAGGACACACACCTGGGTTGTGGGCCAGGTCTGAAGTAGGGGGCACATAAAAGGCAACCACACATTGATGTTTCTCTCC
This sequence comes from Anoura caudifer, assembly GCA_004027475.1. Taxonomy (NCBI): domain Eukaryota; kingdom Metazoa; phylum Chordata; class Mammalia; order Chiroptera; family Phyllostomidae; genus Anoura; species Anoura caudifer. The sequence goes on along the minus strand of PVKU01006980.1, from coordinate 22,418 downwards.
CTTTCTTTCTCCCTCCCTTCCCCTGTCTAAAACTAACTAAATAAAATCTTTTTTTAAAAATAAAATAAAATTGATATTATAACAGGTACCTACTTCACAGGGCTGTTTTGAGGATTCTATGAGAAAACCATAAATGCTTTCTACAATGCCTGGTGCTTAGTAAGCACCCAACAAATTCCATTATTATTAATATTTTATTTTCTAGACCCTAGAATGCATTACACAGTAGTGGACAAAGTTGGTGCTTAACAAATACTAGCCAGCTATCTGATAAATGCTGTGGTACTGACTGCTTTCCTGTGGCTGTTATGGTATATTATTCAAGGACAACAGCAGTGCACCCAGCCCTATAATTAACTCCTTCTTCCATTTTCATGTAGAGTTATGCAAATCAAGCTTGCACATTCCACCCTTCAGACAGAAATGGGGTGGTTCTAATTTGATCTAACCTGAGATGGGAGTAGGGAGGGGAAAATCAGAAGACTGTAGAAGTTAAAACTTTCTGGTATAAATGAAACAGCAGGCCGCCTTATGTTTTCAGCATTAGCATTTAAGTTCACTGCAGCTGAACTCAATTCGTATCAGTGGAGATTTATATCAAACAGTGGGAAGGCAAGTCATATCCTACTGCTGTCTTGCAGAATTAGCATCAGGAATGTAGCCAATTTTAGCACAAATAAATGGTAGTTAGGGAAGTAACTCGTATGACCAAGTCCTATAATGGTCATTCTTTGATTTAGAAATATGTTCTAAACCTGTCACTTTGCATAAGCTTGATTTTCAAAGAACAAAAAAAAAAAAAAAATCACTGCTTTCTCCTGTGGGAATGGCACAGTATACAATAACAAAATAGAGAAAGTTAAAGAAAATTCTGCTCTCTATCATTTTAAGTATATAGAAAATAACTTTAAGTGGGCAATGCATGCTTAAGGATTAAATTACATACAACGCAGCTCACTATCGTTACTGTTACACATCACTAAACCAAGATGCTCCTAAAACTGTCATCTTGTCGGCAGTCAAAAGACAGCTGAAATGCGGGTTTGAATTTTATTTCTTTCATCTCCTTTATGAAGTAGGAGAAGCACTTTATAAGAGTCACACACGAATGGAGAAAAAAACTGGTTTAGTCAATGAAATGAAGGTATGTTGAGAGACAGGAGGGACCTTAAAGGTCATCACTGCAACCCTGTCAGTTTAACAGTGAGGAAGTAAAGATCCAAATAATCAAAATAGCCAGCCCAAGGACATGTGGTGGGCGACTACATCTACATTTCTTCACGCCACTAAGTACTTCCCAAACCTGTCCAAACATGGATCCCCTGGGAACAGATATACAAGGTCCAGGACACAGGGACTTCCTTAATCAGACTCTGGGGGGGCTGGAATTCAAAATCTTGTGTATTTAAAAAGCTCCCCAGATGATTCAAATGCCAAACATCCAGGGACCAATGTTTGTGAAAGCAACCCATTTATTTAGTCTATCATGTGCCATGAGTCACTTCTGACTCCTGGTGACCCTATGAATGAGTGATGTACCCAACATCCTCTCCTCAACAGCCCTGCTCAGCTCCTACAGACTCATGCATGTGGCTTCTTTGATGGAGTCAATCCTTCTCATATTTGGTCTCCTCTTTTCCTGCTTCCTTCTACTTTCCCAGTGTTACTGCCTTTTCCAAGGAACCCTGCCTTCTCAAGATGGGCCTGAAGTAGGAGAGCTTCACTTTGTCATTTTTGCCTCCAGTGATATTTCAGGCTTAATTTGCTCTAGGATGCAGTTGTCTGTTTTTCTGGGGGTCCAGAGTATCCATAGAGCTCTCCTCCAAAACTATATTTCAAATGAACCTATTTTTTCCTATCAGCCTTCCTCATTGTCCAGCTTTCACATCCATACCTGGTAATTGGGAAGATGAGGGTGTGGATGATATTAGCCTTGGTCTTTAATTATATCTTTGCTCTTAGTGATCTTTCCTAATTCTTCCACCTATTTACATCTGCCCTAAAAGCAGTCAGGCTTATTACAGTTCTTTTCCAGTTTAAAAAGCATTGTATGCATTATTGTATCCCTGAAAAGTAAACAGAATGCTTTTCAAAATACACATTTTGTTTTTCCTGGGGTGAAAAATTGATATATTAATTTCCTGATGGTGCTTCTGATATATCAACAGTGTAATACAAATGGACATCAAATGGACAAAACAGTACAATCATCCCCCAAAAATCCTACATGTGTTATTTACTTGATTGCCATTCCCACTTTAGTTTACTAATATATACTGAGTAACTGCCATTGGGATTAGCCTTGCACCAAAAATAAATAAATAAATAAATAAGCAAACCAACCAACCAAGGCAAAAATCTGAGAATCACTTGCATTTTCTAAAATTTCAAATTCAATTTGAGAGGAAAGACATTCAACTGAAGTTGGCTAGACTAGGAAACATAATTTATCGAATCACTTAATTGGAAAGTCTAAAGAAGACTATCTCTAAGTATGACAAGACTCAGCTAAGTAATATCATAAAGTCACAGTCCTATTCTCTCTTCTCAGCTTTTCCCTATTGCTGGTTCCATTCTAGATTGGGTATGACAAGCTTATGCCCACCTGGCTTTAATTCCAAGGAAAAGAGGTTCTCCTTCCTCATAATTTAAGCAAGAGTCTTGGTCTCATTGAACCAGCTCAGGTCACTGACTCAGTCCTGACTAGCTGTTGCAGCCAAGGATATGGAACTGGTGGGTTACCCGCACACATCCTGGGGGAATGGGATTGGAGAATGGACTGCATATGAGGGAGGAGTAATTACCCAGAGGAAAACTGAGATGCTATTTCCAAAAATAAAAAAGGAAGGAGGAAGATTTCTGCACAGGCAGAAATACCATATATCATCCTGAACTCCTCTCTTCACCCTTGGTCCAAAGATTTATTTATTGCCAATGATTCCTGTCCTTAACATGGCCCTTATTTGTCTCCTTTCAGGCAACACTATCACTGACAGCTCCAGCCTTCATCGTGTTGTACCTGGAATTGTAATGTCCCTACTTACAGGGCCATTATCTTGCATTATCTTGCATCTATGCTGCAATTCAAATCCGATTATGGTATTTCCTAGCTTAAAAAATCCACCAAGATCTGACTACATATAATATAAAGAGCAAGGTCCTCTGCTGGATTTTTAAGGTTCTCTTGGATTTGTCCTGCTTTGTCTCCCAGCACTCCCCATCATACACCCAAAGGTGGCTGATATCATACTAATACTAATAAAGAAAAATAGTACTTCTTAAGTTTTTATGAGGCATCAGTCTGTATACAAAGAGCCTCTGTGCCCTTACAATATCTTTCTCATAAATCTCATTCTACCAATAAGAAAGTCTGGGCTTAGAGAGGCTAAGCAAGTTGCCCAAAGTCAAGAGCTAAGAAGTGTGAAAACCAGTCCTAGAACTCAGATAGTCTGTTGGAAAAAAAGTCTGATCCCTTAACTCGTGTGTTCTATTTCCACACTAAACTGCTTTCAGTTGTCCAGACTAGCCATGTTTTATTCCTCCCCTGGATATGTTCTTCTCTGACAGGTCTGACTAGTCAACTTCTGGGCAACTTCAAGATCTACCCACACACCCACTCTTCGAGGAAAAAGCCTTTCCTGAAATATACAGACAGTTTACCACCCTATCTTTATGAGTGACATGTAATGACTCATGGACATTGGAAACATAAAGATTTAAAATAATAAGATCATCAAATAAATTATGGTCTATGGCAGAATATTAAACAATATCAAAAATCATGCTTTAAAAAATACTAATTACCTGAAACACTGCATCCCAATGCAAGGTGATTAGGGGAGGGGGTACAACGGTACAAAATGCTAAATAATGCATGCTTCTACTTTCATGAAATAGTGTGTGTCAAAAGCTGGCATACTCAGAATATAGAACAGGGCTTTAGTATCAAACAGAAATGGATTTGAGCTCCATCTTTGCCACTTACCAGATCTGAAACCTTGGAAAAAGTACAAAAACCCATGTGAATCTCTGAACCTCTGACTATGTATGTGTGAACACATGCATGCATCTATATCTATACCTATCTATACTTATATTTAAATCCATATCATAGCTGTATCACATCTGTATCTGTATGTCTATTACAGAGTGAATAAGAGACTAGAAGGACATATATATCAAAAGGTAACAATGATGATAATTTCACTGATGTTGACTTTCTTCTTTATATTTTTGTATATTGTCTAAATATTCTACAATGCATATGCGTTTCCCTTATTTATATTCTGAACCATTCTCTGCACTAATATGCTGTGCCTAGTTCAAAATTTGGGCCCCAAGAGCAGACACCGCATCAAATCCTCTAATTATGCACCCGTATCACCCCCTGCCTGGCCTCCGCGTGGCACAGCCCGGGGGGCAGCATTGTCACAGCTACGGCCGATCTGTCCCGCACACCTGGGAGGCCTTCTCAGGCAAGGAGTCAATTTTCACCAATTTAAGGGTTGATTATCTAGACTCAAATTATCTATATCCTTATATTCCACAACATTTCCCTCCTGCTGACCAAATTTGAAGGTTTCATGGCTCCTTAATATCTCCACCATGACAAGAAGAGAGAAGAAAAAGTGATGATATTTGTAAACAATCAAATGGAACCATTGGTCATTATGTTCACTTGAGAAGCTCCAACACAAAAAATTTCTTTTTAAGTGTAATAGCAGAGAAAAAAAAAAACTTTCTCCCTCCTGAGAAAATCTTCTCTCTCTTTGTTTTTTGTTGTTGTTGACAAAACTATGTATAGCCAGTGTTTCACCTTTTGTCTCTAGCATTAGGCTTACAATGGTTTGTGGCTCTGTCTTCCTCCTTTGCTTAAATCTGATATTCCTACTGACCTTACTTTTATGCCTGTTTAAAATAGCTTTTGTCAACTTATTTTTTAAAGGAGATGGGGTAGAAATAAATTCACTACATACATACCATGATTGGTATGACAACTTTTGCTACTAAGTATTAATACCTCATATTCTGTTTTGCTATTTTTAGTAATATGACATTTATGACCTCTCCTATTTCCCCTTACCCTGTATACAAGGCAGCCACTATCTTCATTTTACAGATAAGAAGACTGACAAAAAGCCTCTGTGAGAACATAGGTTCTGGAGCTAGATTGTCTGAGTTTGAATTCTGGTTCTATTCTGGTTCTACCTAGAGCTGTGCCTTTGGATAAGTTGTTCAACCTCTGTCCATAAGTAAATGGACATTCGGCTGTAAATGGGGAGAAGAATAGTAATAGTAGATACCACAGAAAATTATCATTAGAATGGGTAAAGTAAGTTACACATTCAAAGGAACACAGATCAGCACCTGTTAACATAGTAGGACTCATACGTATTTGACATAGTTATACTAATGTTCTTGTCATTTAACGTCCTGCATTGACTAGTCCTTTGTATTCCGCTTATTGGCACTTCATCAGTGTCTTCGTCAGCTGGAGCTGCCATAACAAAATACGGTGCTGCTTAAATAACAGGAATTTATTTCTCACAATTCTGGAGGCTGGGAAGTACAAGATCTAGGTGCCCGCTGAACTGGCTCCCTGATGGGGGCTCTCTTCTTGGCTTGCAGAAACCCATCTTCTGGATGTGTCCTCACATGGTGGGGGCAAAGTTAGGGGGAGGAGGGAGAGGGAAGGAGAAAGAAAGAGAGTAAGAGAGAAAGAGAGAAAGAGAGAGTCCTGGTGTCTCTTCTTATTGTTATAAGGGCATTAATCACATCGTGTGGGCTCTACCTTCATGACCTCAAATCCAAACCTAATTACATCCCAAAGGTCCCCACCTCCAAATGCCATCATGACAAAAGTCAGGGCCTCAGCACATTAATGGAGAGGGTGCATTTCAGTTCACAGCAGTCAGTGTTCAAACAATGATAGACAGAGATCTGTGTTTGCCATAGATAAGAAGAAATCATTTCCTAAGAACAGTGAAAATGTAATAGTGGAGTCATATTAACCTGATTTCAGAGCAAGAAAAATCACCTTTAGGACTTTCTACTCTATCACTAAAAGCACATAAATTTCATCATAATAGTGCAATGGTTAATAAAAGGCTTTAGTACCAGACAGGCCTGAGTATGACCCATCCTTGTCATTTGCTAGCTGTGAAGTCTTGGACAAGCTCCATAATGTCTACAACCATATTGTACTCTGGCATAAAGTGGAGATAATAGTGGCTCTCACTTGCAATGGTTATTATGTAAAGCACACAGCACAGTGCCAGGACCAGAGCAGGCAGTCAATAAATATTACAGTGATCACTGTTGTGTTGTTATTACCATTATTCAGTAGGCCAAGGGTACCAAGAGCCACCAGATGCCATTTCTTTTATAATATTTGGCAATTCAGGCTTTCAGAAATAATTCAGAATATTTTCCAACTGAGGTAAAATTACAGAGGATTTATTTTAGTTAAGGGGAAAAATGGTGCCTCCCAAAATACAAAGTTTTGTTGAACTCTTCCTCCCAGGTTTCTGGCTGATTCAAGTACTGATTACATCAATATTGCTTTTTTAAATTAATGTAATATAGAATGAATTTCTTTTGTCATGTACAATCCCAGAATTATAATGATAAATATAGACCTTAACAGCCATTTAGCTCTAGCCAATTTGGCTCAGTTGGTTGGAGTGTCATCACGTAGCTGAAGGGTTGTAGGTTCGATTCCTGATCAGGGCACATGCCTACGTTGCAGTTTCAATCCCTGGTACCAGAGTATATGGGAGGCTATCAATGTTTCCCTCTCACACTGATGTTTCTCTCTTTCCCTTCCTCTTTCCCTTCCTTTCTTTCTAAATGAAATATGTATTTTTTATTTCAGGCGATTTCTTTTAAAAAGCCATTCAGACTCTCACCCTTATTCTGATAAATATTGGTAAAATGTAAGGCTTAGATACTACCGTGGAATGTGTTTGTTTGTTTGTTTGTTTTTTTCAAGGTTTGAAGATAGGAAAGGATTAGGTTTGAATGTCTTCAGTAACTAAAATAAAGTTAATTAAATTTGTGCTTAATTAAATTTATACAAGGCTTTATTAAAGAACAATATCCACTGCATTCCTCTAGTTATCATCTTGAAAAAAAATCATGTCAAGAAGAGATAGACCTTCTTTTAAGAAAATCTAAATGCAAAGCCCTAAACCTGTAAAATGAAGGGTGGAGAGGAAGGGGTTTGCTTTTCAAAAGAGACTCTGTTTCATGAAAAAGTAGCATTCTTTCAAAATCAAGCTTTATGTGGCATTTTAAATGATTCAATGGGAAGAAATTTGATTTGCACAGACCACAAATATTGAATAAAAAGAAATATGCTTGTGTCTGGAATGAATAAAAGGCTCACTCTGTTCACTTTGATGCCATTATTTTCATGCATCTTCTCATGGATTCCAATGGTTCAAAAATAATAATCAGATTGGATGTATTGGCCTTTATAATTTCTAAATGGGTCTGGCGATCGTGCGCACCTCACTGCAAGTGACGTGACATTGCGGCACCCTGGCAGCTCGAGGGGAACATCACCCAGAAAAAGTATAATTAGCATTTCTGTGCTAATTAGAAGTGATGCTGGGTTAGTTCCAATATCGTGCTTTTAAATGGCTGAAGTCTCCAGAGAACAAAGTTGGCGAAGGGATGCATTTTAAATGGGAAAACTTTCTTAAATGATTCAGATTTGTTGCTGTTGTTATTTACATCTCATTATCATGGTAGACTTCAAGATGACTTCTTTTAATCAGTTTACCATTTTCACTTTCTCCATTTTGCAAGCAGAAGGGAATGCAAGATGTTGTTCTGCTTCTTTAAATCCTTTGACCATCTGCTTTCACAGAAAATTAATTAAGGATTTTCTAAATAGAGAACAAGCCATGAAAGAAAGAAGCAATTCAGGTTTTTCAGTTTTTCTTCTGTACAATGCAAAGTACATAGTGTACTCAGCCATCTCAGCCGCTCCTACAAGTGAAAATTTTAAAGAAAAATACCACCTCCCCAACTCAATGGCGTTTCACATAAACAGATGATTGTCATTGACTAAACACTTTTTTTTCAAACATAGGCCAATTATTTAAAATCACAAAGGTTCTACATGGTGTTAAATCTGGTTTTCTTTCCAGATGAAAGGTCGGAGGATCACCAAGAGGTGGGGAGAGAGGGAAGCTATTGTTCCACCACATTCCATTCCTATTAAATCAACTTGATATACAAGATAAATTAAGTCCGCACCGCAGGTCACTGAATTTCTATTAACTACTTATTATGGAAGAAAGGAAAGCAGCCCAGTCAAGAACTCTTACACATCAGCCAAAGCAAGCTGTCACTCTGTTTAACTTTTACAATAAATGTTCCTTCGTCTCACACATGTGAAAGAAAAAAAACATCACTTGGCATTTAAGCTCCCATTGCCAGTGCACATTAAGGCAAAAAAATCAGCCTAGACATATTACTTATCCTGATTTAAAAGGTTAGGAAACTTTGAATTTTGCTAAAATTTTTCTGATTTATAATGTAACCATTTTAAAATAGGCCTCTAGGGATTCTGAAAAATGTGGCCACCTTGCTAATGTTTGCTGCTGCCGTACTCCCAACTCTAGTCTATTTGCTTTTTATTGGGTCAAACAACTGCAGGGGGAAATGAGGGGGCCCCTCAGAGTGAATCCCCAAAGGGGAAAACAATTCACATTTTCTTTATAGGAGCTAAGGAAGCAAGAGACTAGAGGTGACCAGCCTCAGAGAGTTCTATCATGAGTTTCACAACTCCTAAGATGCTGGAAAGAGCTTGGCATACAGAACTCAGTAGGTTCTAAGCCCCAAGACCATACCTAATATCCTTAGACAAGATGTAGTAGCTAAGTAGTAGATAAGAAGCAACTAAGGAGGTGACCTGGTCCTCCTTGTGCCCAGCCCTGCAGAGTTTCAGAAAAACTGGGACAAATGGCCTCTTCTTTTGCCTGTGTGGGAGGCTGAAGCAACTCCAATCACCCAGAGTGTAGAGACCACACTGCCTTCTATCACTCTCTTCCTAAATTGCTACCATTTCAGTTGTCTAACAGTCAGACCCAAGTCCCAGTGAGAATACCAAAAAAATAAATAAATAAACAAATGAATGAACATAAATATATATATATTTTTTAATTGTAATAAAGCCAGAGAGTAAGATCATTCAGGGCAAGCAGAACACATGAACATAGGGAAATGGAATAGCTAAGGGAAAATAAATGATGAGATATAAAAAATATATTTTTAATTTAAAATAGTTAATAAAAGCAATAATGATTAAAAAACAAAAAGAACTTTGTGGAGGAAAATCCGAACAAAGACCATGAATTTGCAAATAAACAATTTAGGAGATGGATTTGAAGATTGAATGGTTACTATAAAATCAAGTATAAGAAACATCTCAAAACAAAAAGTCAAAATATAAAGAGAATAAAAAATATATAAAGGGATAAAATATGATGAAATATAAAATATTCAAAGTTAGAAATATTTTTTAAAAAGGCTTTGGAGGAAAAAGCCAAGAACATAATTTGTTTGTTTTTCCAGAAGAAGACAGAAAGGAATGACAGAAATAGAATGTTCAAGCAAATAATAAAGAAAATTTTCCCTGACCTGGAAAAAGATTTGAGTCTGCATAATTAAAGGACAAGTTTTGAGCAAAGGTTAATAAGAAAAAGACACAGACTTAAGACTATTCTAATATAATTCATAGATTTAAAGGTAAAGAGAAAAGCTAATAAACTTTCAGACAGAAGCAAAACAACACATGTTGCCACAAAGGAAGAAGAATCAGACAGGTATCAGACTTCTCATTTACAACATATAAACCTAGAAGATGATGAAATAATACCTACAGACTACAGAAAGGAAAGGACAGAACACTGAGAGAGGAGGGGTGGCACAGAGGGAAGGACGGAAATGAATGACAGTGTTCAACAACTCACTTTATTGGGGTGTGGTATGAATGGGGACAGTTTCTCTTGGTAAGAAACCAACTAGCTTCTTATTTTTTAAACAATATTAGAGAAATATATGTAAAATAATAAGTATAGGGAAAGGAAAAGTAATCATTAAGGGATTGATGCAGTACAGTAAATCTCCCAAACAAAAAAGAGAATGATCAAACCAAAATTAGGGTAAGAGAAAAACAGAACAACACAAATCATTAGGTAAAAAGAGAGGAATAAAATCAAGGCATTACACTCAAAACAAATAGACTGAATTCTCCCACTGCATGAGGCTGTCAAATTGGACGAAGAAAACCTTGACTTATGCCATTTTCAAAAAAAACCAAAACAACTGTACAACAAAGTGATTAAGAAAGGTTGAAAACAAATGTCTGGGCAAAGACACATGCAAGAATAATATCAATACTAGACAAGGTGAAATTTAATGTTAAAAGCCCTAAGCAGGGAATAGAGAGTCATTGCATTTCAAAAAAAGCATAAACTAAGAAGATACAATAATTAATTCTATAAAACATAACAACAAAACATCAAAAGCAAAAATGATAAGAAATGCAAGACCTTGATGAAATTACGATTTTAGTTTGAAAGATCAATATATTGTTTGAGTATTACGCAACTCTAGTTCACAAATTTAAGGTCAGGGAGAAATTGAAGTGTTAATTATAAACTTTGCCTAGTAAATCTATAATATTGGGCTTAATTTTGCCCATCTCCCAGAATTCATATGTTGAGTTCTTAATCCCCAGCACCTCAGAATGTGACCGTATGATTGAGTCTTTAAGATGTGTTAAGGTGAAATAAGGTCATATGGGTGGGCCCTACGCCACTCTGATGAGTATACTTATTAGAAGAGGAAATTTGGACACCAGAAGAGACATGAGTATTGTGTGTGCACAAAGGCAAGACCATGTGAAGACAGAGCAAGAAGGCAGCCATCTATACATGAAGAAGAGAGCCCTCAGAAGAAACCAAACCTGTTAGCACCATGATTTTGGACTTCTAGTCTCTAGAACTGTGAGAAAATAAATTTCAGTTGTGTAAGCCACCCAATGTGTGATATTTTGTTATGGCATCACTAGCAAACTAATAAAATCTATACTGAATCTATTAATTCTCAAATACAGAATGTGTGTGTCTATGGGTAGTGGGGAGAGAAGCAAAGAGGGAGAAAGAAGATCCATGGATTATCTATAAAATGTTATACTTAATCCCAAAGAAAACTTCTAACATATTAGAGAAATATATATGCTATGTAGTCCAATTATAAAATAATACAAGTAGAAATCAATTACAGAAAGTTTTCTCCAAAAGAAAAGCATAACTACTAAGAAACTATGACATGCACTTATAGAAAATTCTTGAAACAGAGGGGAAATCAAAAGAGAAATGACAAACTATTTTAAAAGCAATAAACAGAAGAATATTTCATACCAAAAAAGGTTTAAATTGTAAATAGCACTGCAATGCACATAGGGGTGCATAGGTTAATAGCCAAGTGCTAGAAGCAGCCTAAGTGCCCACCAGTAAATGGGTGGGTCAAAAAACTGGGGTACATTTACACAAAGGAACACTACACAGCAAAAAGAAAGAAGGAACCCCTACGCTTCACGATAGCATGGACGGATCTGGAGTTTATTATGCTAAGTGAAATCAGCCAGGTAGTGAAAGGCAAATACCATATGATCTCACTTATAAGTGGAAACTAATGAATAAAACAAACAAATGAGCAAAATAGATCCACAGGCATGGAAACAAGGAACAGAGACAGGGGGCAGAGGGGTGGGGAAAGGGGGATTAGGGAAGAAAGAATGGGAAGGGCCTAGTTAAAGAACAAGTCTAAATGACCCATGAACATGGACAACAGGGTGGGAATCGAATGTGGGAGTGGGGGAAGAAGGCCAGGGAAGGAGAGCAATAGGGGAAAATTGGGACAATTGTAATAGAACAACAATAAAAACAATTTTTTTAATAAAAATATTTTAAAAATTAAAAAGCTATCATTAGAAAAAAAGCATTGAAAAACCATTAAAATTTCACATATCTTTGACCCAAAACTCCCCCTGCCCTGGAAATCTAGCCAAAGAAATAAAAGCCCCAATGCATAAGAATTCAGGATATTTGTTGTATCACTGTTAGTAAAAGTTAATAATAAGAGCAACAAAATGGAAAGAAAATGAATGCTCATCAAATGGATCCATTGTGAAATATTATACAGTCGTGAAAAATAATGAATAACAGCTCTGCCAGTGGAGATTAAAAGGTGTGTTGAGTGACAAAATCTAAAAGTGGAAAATATGCCAGCACATTTTTTAAAAATAATGATGAAACCTAAAATTTTACATTTATGTTTACATATGATTGATTATAAGATCATAGAGATAAATATGGATTATACATAATATAGGTTTTTATATATTACATTATACAATTTAATTATAAGCTATATATGTACAATTAACTATGTAAGATGGGTAGATAGATAGATAATGGCAGCAATAGTGAGGGGAAGGAAGATAAATAGCTGGCCTTAGAATACTGTATTTATGTAAAATTGTATGTGTGTATATAGTGGTGAAAAATCAAGTATGTACATCTTAATTCACTGATTTTAAGGTATTCTTTTTGCCTTTTAATATCTCTAAAATTAGAATACATCTCACAGTGGATGGCATCTGGTATCTCACAATTAATTGCCAAGGTTTTTTTTTCCTTTCTTATTGGTACATAAAGTAATGATGCCTTGAGTGGATGAGATGAGGTATTGTACTAATATCACACCCCTCAAAAAGTGCTTTTAACCCAAGTTGAAAATGGTGCATTAAAGAGCAGAGCTTTAAAAAAATCAGTAGTCTTTCACATTTCTTAAGAGGGTTAAAAAAAAAGTGCAAGGGTAAAAATAGATTCATTAACACGAGTCATCCAATAGACAAGTTTATTCTCTTGTAAGTGGATTAAAGGAAGAGCGGCTCAACCTTGACATTCACATTGGAGGGCAGTTTGAATAAGAGTATTTCTCCATCCCTCCTGCAGCCCATAGGCAGACAACCAGAACAAGACAACAAAGGATTTCTCCAGCCAAGGTGACCATCTCATTGTCGACCTCAGGTCCAGATCAGCCAATCTCCTTCCTTCTGCTCCTAGAGGGAATTGCAGCCCAGGGAGGCAGTGTTTCTTTGGCATTGTGAATACCTGAGTACCCTGAGGAAACTGATATTTGGCCATAGGGCTCACAAAAGTAAACACTTTAGTTTGAATCCCTTTGGGCTCATTTAAAATAGTAGGTCTTTCTGGTTTTACCTGGGATTTTCCAAAAGTCAGCACTTGGGAACACAAAATGTAATCTGCACAAATTTTCCATTTGCTTCAAAAAGAGTCCCTTACATTTAATATATAATAAATAGAATGTATTCATTTATAATTTTCCCATAACCAAAACACTTCTACTCTTAGAATTTGAATATTCGGATGATTCTCAGGCAATCTAAAGCCAGTTTTTCCACTTATGATTCCTAAAGTCATTTTTCCTTCTCTTAACCTGATCAAGATCCCCTAATCCAGAAGGAAAGAGGAGATGTGGGTCCGCAAAGGAATGAAGGCAAACACTTCGGCTGCAAAGGCCATTGATTAGAAATCACTGTTGAATTTTATTCCATATTTTAATGTTCTTATTACAGGCCTGACATTGGCTGGATACTGGAATATATAAAATAAGTATCTGACCCAGTTTCAGGCCTTGGATGACTTATAATCAGGAAATAAATCAGAGAATAATATATAAAATGTAATATTGCAAATCAATCCCTCAGTGGATGCTATATGCAAATATACCATTGATATGAATGTCCTTTCTTCCTTAAATGAGGTCTCCAGCCCTTCTCCCTCTGACTTCCTCCATTACGCAATATACAAAGCTGCCCTGGGTTCACAGGGTCAGCTGGTGGCTGGAACAAGATGGAGTTCTCTTCATCACCGTCCCATCCCCTCCTCAGTGGGATCATGAATATGCTAAACTAGCCCATATTCCTATTCTTCTCCTATTTATAGCTCAATTAATTTTATTTCAGTAACCATTTCTCACCAGAACACATTATCTTTAACTTATTTCCTTGCCTACCTTCTTTTAATGCAAATTGCTTCAGGAGAGATCTAGGGAAAGGTTCAAACATATTATATAAGTGATTTAATTTTTTAAAAAATTTGAAAACTTCTCTGACTTGACAGACATTTAGCACTTGTAAGTTTTTAAAAGTAGATTAATACTTTTAAAAAGTCCCCCCTCCCAAAAAAAGGATCCAAAGTAGAAAATACAAATCGCTAAACCCATTTTTTTTATAAAAACAATACCTATTATTTGTATTGTCTCAAGTATGTTCCAAAAAGAGATGGGGAATTTAAGTAGAAAACACAAGAATATACAATGACAAGTAATGAAAAGTCCTTTTGAAAATGACCAACCAGAAAAAGCCCAGAATCAGCACAAGTCATGTGACAGAAAATAATTTTTTTGTTAAATTGAATCAATCAAAAAAAGAGAGAGGTTTATTAGGGAATAGGCAGAGAGTTGCATGAACAAGGCAGTTTTCCTTTCGATTGTGCAGAGTGGCAGGCAGGAAGTGAGGATGTAGGGTTTGCTGAGCCCAGGGCCCCAGCGCATGGTTGTACAGGTTGTGAACTGCACAAAAGCTCCTGGTGAAGACATTGAGTGGGGCTGGGTCCAACCCGTGTTCCTTGGCATGGTGCTGTTTGGAGAAAGGGGTAGTTTTTCTTGCCTGGAAGGATATGTCTTCCAAGAAGGAAGATCTTTTTCTAATTAACAAGAGGTGATTTAAAGAAATGGCTTCTGAATTCTTGGATACTTCTCCTACCAAGAAGTGAGATTTATGGTCCATCCCTTTTGAACCTAAGCTTTTTACTGCTCAATCACTAGAATTACTGGAAGTGACAAACTGGCACCTCTCTCTTCTGCCCTTTGGGACATTCAGTCTTAGAACCCAGCCAGCATGCCACGAGGAAGCCCAAGCAACCTGCAGATGACATGTGCGGCTGTTCTGCCTGACAGTCTGAGCCAAGGTCCTGGTCAACAGCTCACAGCAGCTAGCAAATGTGTATGTGAAGGCACCTCAAGATGATATTCAGCTGTTGTGTTACCTCCAGCCTTCTAGTCTCTCCATCTGATACCCCAGACATTGTGGAGCAGAGGCAATCCATCACTGCTGGGCCCTGTCCAAATTCCTGACCCACGGAGTCTGTGAGCATAATGAAATAGTTGTTTTACGTGACTCTGCTTAGGAGTGGTTGATTGTGCAGCAACAGGTAGGAAAAGAGCATTCACCAGGGCCTATTTCTGAGTCATGCAGAGGCTCTGTTTACACCAGCAGCAGCCCTGACTTAAGGCTGTGCCAGGCTGAGGTTACCAAATTGACTCCCCAGCAAGCATTAGCCTTAGGCCCATTTCATGGAGCCAGCTCTCCTTGTTCTCTGAGCTCAAAGTCCCAATTCCTTCTCCCAGTGTACAAAGCTCTCTCCACTTCTATCAGTATTGCCAGACTAGAGGGGTCTGTTTGCCTGCACACATTAAAGCCCAATAAGATGCAAATTGGAGTTTACATGAAAGAAAGTGAAAGTTTATTAGTTAAGGAAATGAGGCCAAGCCTGAAGACACAAGTAAGCTGGTGTTGGAAAACGGTTACTCGTGATAGCTTGCATGAGGACAGATTATAGACTGAAAAAAATATTAATCATGGCGATTAAGGGGGTTGGGGTTGTGGGCTCTACTGACTGACTGCGGCCAGGGTGGGGAGTGGCTGATCACTGTATCAGGTCCTGATGTCAGCCATGGCATTGTTCTATCTACTTAAGTGAGGGTGGGGTTGGTAGGGTCATTCTGCTTTCAGGGGCCTGCAGCTGAAACACAACTGAGGTCAAGATGTCATCTTTAGTTTGACTGTTTTTGTAGTCAACAGACCTGAGGTTCTGTTCTTGGACCAGAATCTGATGTACTAAGGGCTTCATGATCAAGGAAGAGAGAGGATGGACAGAAAGGAGAAAGGGTCAATGTTAAAGATCTGGAGTCTCTGCGCAGATATACGTCTACACATCCCACACCATGTTCTACGAACACTCACACTTCTCAGAACACAGTGCTCGCTTGCCTCCAGGTCTTTGCATGTGCTGATGCCTCTGCCTGAAATATCTTTCCTTCTCCTCCATCTCCATTGCTGTAGTCTCACCTTCTAATTTGGCTTGGTGGGGGTTCAGAACAAGCCATCCCAAAATGTGCCTCAGTAATATGCAGGTTACTTTGAGCTAAAGTAAATTTTAGCTTCAGGCTCAAGAGAAACTTTCTGTCCTTCCCTTTAACTACCTAGAACACCTTGAATCAGAGGATTTGCCCATAATAAGCAATAATCAGAGATAACCTCTTTTGACCTATCTAAAGGGCAGAACATACTCCTATTTACTGAGCATCTGCTTTTGTTAACATCCTATAAAGCCCTTGAGGTGCACTCCCTCATCTTTAGCTCAGAGTGTCTTACATACCTCAACCCCACACCACCCCGCCACCCAAGGCTCCTATCTCAGAATCTCTCCTGTTGGTGGGGTCTCTGACTCCATCATGTATGTGGGCTTCCCATACATATGTACACATTAAATTTGGATATTTTCTCTTATTGGTCTGTCTCATGTCTATTTGATTATTAGACTAGCCAGAATAACCTTGAGGGTAGAGGAAAGTTTGTTTCTCCCCTATAGCTTCTAATGCTGAAACGGCCAATAATGTAGGGAGGTTCTGCATTTTTTTCATCTTGAACTGACTATAACACTAGAAGCTTGTTCCACCATATACCAGTATAAGTGTCCCCCCCAGTAGCTTCCAGGGACTCCCCCCTCTCTACTAGAAATGCCCCTCAATGGGAGTAAGGGAAGAAACGTGGCTGCCAGCCAGATGGCAGAATCACCACCTTCATATCTGTCACCATGCAGTGAACTCAGATGAAAGGTTCAGAAACTCATTCCCACAGAGGAATGGTGTAAATTCAAAAAGCCATAAAGTCAATTCTACCCCATTTCAGCCCGGGCATGCGTTACAAAAGCTTTGGATGTTTAAATCTCTTACTGACTAGAACCTCAGAGTAAGCAAAAGTGGAAACTAGCCTAGAAATCACATTTAGTCTTCATTCCAATTGCCCCGAGACTGTTATAAGGTGGTGTTGAACTCACGGTAACAGGACAACCCACAGCCTAAGCTGGCGTCAGAGGGCTTTTGAGAGGACCGCGCTCAGAAGGAAGGCTCCAGAGGCTGAAAAACAACAGCTTAAGGGCTGTGAACAGGGAACAATACATTTCTTCCCATGTGTGTGCACACTTCCTTTTAGTTTCTTCTACATACTCCACCATGAAACAATTAAAACAAAAACAAAAATTATTAAATTTAAGAGAATGATAGCTTTGATTTTAAAAAATGTACACATAATAAAATAAACGCTGGTCTCAAACAAAATCTTTCAGATGTTGTAAAATGAGACAGCTCTAATCTCTCAAATAACAAAGATTAGGCAAAAAATATTAGACTGTAAATGTCAAAGAGACTCACAGGAATAATGGGAAAATTGACAGACACCCTGGAGTTTCCAAAACACCTTTTAAAACCCAAACCATTCTCTGAACAATACAAAAGCTGTGGCATTTCTAGGGAAAATAAATGTTTGTTTCCAACATAAGCTTTGCAATTTGTAAATAAAAGTGGACAGGCTCTTTTCCCCAATGTGGAAGGCACTGGCATACTAACAAGCATTTCAATGAATATATATATCTATATATCTTTAAATATTCTGAATTTTAAAAAAAGTGATGTCTATTTTACTCCTCCCTGTCTACCTGCCTTTTCTTTTTTCTCTTCTGTCATCTCTATTTTCTGTCTGCCCTATATCTCCTTTTTATTATATTTACTTATTTTCACTTTCATTTTCCTTCTTGTTATAACTCTTTCTTTCAGTCAAATGACTTTGCATTAACTGTGCAAATTAATTTGCTGGTCATTAGAGCAGACGTGAACACCACCATGTGGGGGCCTTGTCAGACTAGAAAGTACAATCAAGCTGACAAGTAAAACAAGAACTCAGCTGCAACACAAGGCAGAGTCTAACCATAAAGGCTGGAGTATTTCAAGAGCTGGGCCTTAGAGGATGAGCAGACCCTGGTAGGAGGGAAGAACATTCAGCCATGGGACATGGTGAGTAAAGATTTAGGGGTAGCAGTGGACAGACTTGCTGCAAAGGTCAGCCCAGCAGACTGCTTTGCCTAGAGTGCAGGGTTCACATAGAGATGTGGTAAGAGTGAAGGGTGCCAGAGTACATGCGATCCAACTTGTAGGTACCTTTGAATGCCAGGCAAAGGGATTTAAACTCTACTGTCCACCATGGAGAGGCAATGGTGTTTTCTGATGGGATTTTAAAGTCCACTATAAAATCCAGAAATAAGTCATTTGGCATATACAATCTATCCATCAAGGTCTAAGAATAATAGCTAAATGCTTCTGATTTAAATGGAGTCTGACTGGCAACCTTCGATATATCCTTTTATTATTTTTACCTAAAATACTTATAAATTCACAGAAAAACATAAAACACAAAACACCATAAAAAAGAGATACAGGGAACTATTACTAAACTCTGAGAACTATTTCAACTAAATATATGGCTCACAAACATGGGTTAAAATTAATGCTTGAAGAGACTCAGAGGCTCGGGTCTGAAAAACCATAAGCCTGAGCAGCCAGAGGCTATTTATTCTCTCTCTTCACTTTCTTCCCATCTCTTCTAGAGCACCAATTTTTTTCACTTCCATTAGACTGAACTCCTCCTAGAAGATAGTAAGGCAAGAACTAGACAGTGAATGAGGCACTGCTTCTTTTCTTGCTGCACTCTGGGAAGACCTCTTCCTTTCCCCAAGGTGCTTAAAAAAATATCACACGAAAAAAGAAGAAAAAACATATCCAAGATCACAGAGGAAGAATACACTCCGGAAGATGTTTTACTTGGAGCAATCAGAAGACATTCGCAGAATTAGTTTAGTAGCCAATTGGTTACTGTCCAATATTGTACAAGAGCTATGTCCTTGCTGGTATCCAAATTAGAAGCCTTTAGGAAAGAAAACATCAAGAATGCAAGATAATAGGAAGAATTCTAAAAACAATAAACTGGGTGCAAAAGAAGCTGGCTGGGCCCTGGCCAGTGTGGCTTAGTTAGTTGGTGCATCATCCCATAACCTAAAGGTTGTGGGTTCAATTTCTAGTCAGGGCACATACCTAAGTTGCAGGTTTGATCCCCAATCCGGGTGCTTATGGGAGGCAACTTACCAGTGTTTCTCTCTCTCCCTTTCTCTTTCTCTAAAAGCACTGAAAAAAAAAAAATGTCCTCAGGTGAGAATTAAAAAAGAAGAAGAAGTTGGCTGGAACAAGGAAGACTTTTAACAAAACTAAAATTATAATAACAGAATTAAAACTCATACTGAAGATCGTAAAGAGTGGAATACATACTGCAGAAAATCAAATAAGAAATAAAGATGGGGAGAACATGCATAATGCATTCTCTATGAATGCCAGGTAAGCAGGCAGATAATGACAGCATGTGATTAGCATGGCACTGGTTGTGATAACAGATGCTGGCAAAGACCTGTGAGATCAGCAATGCAATTGTATGAGTGGTGACTCTTCAACTGCAAGAAGATCCTATTGAAGATCCTGTCAATGAATCAAGAGTCAATCAGGCAGCAAAGAAATTAGTAGGAATACTACAAGGAAAGGCTACTCCTCACTAAAGGGTTTTGAATTAAAGTCCTGTTGGGTCTCAGCTACAATAGAAAAATAAATAGTATTTCCTAGTGAGGAAGAGCAAAGCTACCACCCAAGTTGCAATCCTGGATCTGTCACTATATGACCTTGGTCAAGTTGCTTTATTTCTTTTGTGTAAAATAATAATAACAATAATTAAATTATAAGATGGGAACAATCATTAGTTTTTTTCCTCATGGGACTGCTGTGAGGATTAAGAGTTAAGTATATGAAGTCTGTATGCGAAAAAGTCCAGCTACTGTTAATATAACGAGAAGAGTTTGCATGACATCGATGTAACCTGGCCACCAAGGAGAGTGGACTGGAATGTGAATGTATGAACAATGATGACTTCACTGTACTAGTCAGTGGGGGCAGTAGATGCCATAGAGTGAGCATGCGTACTGCGTAGCCATCACATTCAAAATGACTGAGCAAGTAGAGAAACGAATCTGCACAATTCTTTCATTAAGCTCAAATATTCCTTCACGGAAACTATTAGGATGATTCAGAAGGCTTTCAGGATGATGCAATGAGTGCAGCACAAATAAAACTGTGGCACAAAGGTTTCAAAGATGGTCGAGAATCTGTTGAAATGATCCATGTTCTGGAAGACCTGCAACAAGCAGAACACCTAAGAATGTTGAATGTGTACAGGCTACAATCAACAAAGATAGGTGACTGGCAATGTGACAACTAGAAGCTGATCTAGGGATTCCAAAAACTACTGTGTCCAAGACTTTGATGCAGGATCTTGGCATGGAATGTGTCATGGCAAAATCCATTCTATAGCTTCTGCTACCAGAGCAGAAAGAACATTGTATTAATGTTGCTAATAACTTGATTCAAACTCCACAAATGAACCAGATTTCCTCAAGAAGGTCATAACCAGAGATGAATCATGGGTCTATGACTATGATTTGGAAATGAAGATCCAGGCATCCCAATGGACGTCACCTGGTTCTCCATGCCCGAAGAAGGTGCAGCAAAGTTACAGTAAGATCAAGACCCTGTTAACTGTGTTTCTGATTGGGAGGCTGTTGTCCATCATGAGTACGCGCCTCCAGTCTGAACAATTAATAAGAACCTCAACGTTCTTCATCAGTTGAGAGATGCAATACCATGAAAACAGTCACAGCTACAGACAACTGGTGATTGGCAGCTTCATCACAACAACATGTCCATTCATGCATTACGTCTTGTGCAGAGTTTTTTAGTGAAACATCAAATTGCTCAAGTGACTCAGGCCTGCTACAGCCCAGATTTGATGCCCTGTGACTTCTGGCTTTTCCCAAAACTAAAATCATCTTTGAAAAGGAAGAGATTTCAGACCATTGATGAGATTCAGGAAAATACAATGGGGATTCCAACAAAGGATTTTGCCGAGTATTTTGAACAGTGGAAGAAATGCTGGAAAAACTGTGTGAGATCCCAAGGTGCCTACTTGGGAGGGGACTGAGGCATCGTATGTACAATGTTTCTTGTATCTTGTATCTTCTTCCATAGATGTCTCTTTTTTCATAGTGCCTGGCTGGATACATTTTGGACAGCACTTAATCTGGTAAATAGCAAATGCTCAGTAAGTCAGCTGTTATGTTGTTGTTGCTGTTGTTGTTATTCAAATCGGAGAAAAGAACTACATAAATGTGCCTAGAGATGAAGAGTAATGCAACAAAATAACTTTAAAAAGCTAAAGAAATGCGAACTTCAAAAGCAGTTTTGGAATTAGTTGCAATATTTAGTGGGGTGCCAGATCCCACTTACTTAACCCAGAAGGAACAAACCTCATCCACAGGGAATGGATGATGAGTCTCCTGTTGTCCTAATGACAATACTATGCTATCACCCTAGACCCTGTGCATCTTGGTCAATAATCTCTAGTCAATAGGCACTCCGACAATTGATGAACCATAGCACCCACCTCTCCTGGAAGGGTAATTCCAACTTGTTTGGAATGGCAACCTCAATTTATTTTGTATAATAAAATCTAGTGGGTTAGTGTCTTTTCCCTCCAGGAAGGTTGCATTAAATATAGAGTAAATCAAAACTACAGAATTAATATTTTTGTAGTAAGTTTCTCATCATGGGGCAATATTTATATAGTTTATATGTATTTATATGTAGTATATAAAGAGGATAATATTTAAAAGCATATTATCAGTGAATAGGACACATTTGTCTTGGGATTCCAATTTAAAGGTTTGATTGACTACTGGATTTTAAACCTTTACCTTTTAGTGGAGAGATTTAGAGAATTTAATCAAGGTTAAAAGTGTTGGAATGAGTAGAATATGTGATTTGTTACTTAAGATAAATTTATTAGATTTATTGGAATTGTTAAAGTTTGGCCAGTAGGTCAGGCATTTGAAAGCTTAAAAACAAAACTGAATGTATTAAATGTACAAATGGATTTTAAATACTTAAGGGGATTTTATTAACTAAGTTGTAAAGGGACCTGCTTGGGAGTTGAATGTGTTCAACTTAAACTGAACAAACATTTAACGGCTCCCTTGAAAGCAATTGTTAAAATTTACTGGATTTATAAATCAAATAACAAAGCGTAACTTAAAGGTGAACTT